>CAKNXH010001951.1:74326-96914 GCA_932178445.1 Andricus quercusramuli
AACGTCGGCAACATTCATAGTTTCGCACACGATTGAAACCCGAAAAAATCTTTAAATTTTAAATTCTAAATTTAAATTTATTTCTTGTCGATTACCAAAATTTCGCAATGAGAAGGCTTTAATAATGTGAGACGTGTATGTCTATACACTACTTGTCACCTCTGCCAAGGTTTTTTATTCTTTCCTTCAAAATGGAAAAACAAGAATTATTTTCACACTTAATCTAGTTTTCCTTACTTTATTCACGACTGGTATCAATATCTCATTTTATTTCTCAAATAATAATTCTTAACAATAAAAAATCTCAAAAATAACAGTTTCTAATATAATTATATTCTTCGATGAAAAAGTCAAATAATAGAAATTATGAAAATAAAAAAAAAATATGGAGTATGACATGAATTGGTAATATTTATTTTCTAAATTCCTAAAAAATTGAATATTCTTTAAGTGTTGCTTAACAAGTTGCATACTTTTCTCATGTTTCAGAGATATATTATTTTTTATGCACGTTTAAAAATTTTATTTTACCTTGCGAAGCTCAGAGTTCTAATGTGTAGAGAATACATAGATTAAAATCTCAATGTGACAAATATTTTTGAGACCAGACTTTCAAGTCATTAAAATTCCTAACCAGTGATAAACTAGATAAAGCCTTTAGTAGTAAACAATGTTAAATTAATATTTCGATTCAAAAAATGATCTTTCCCAGTTCAAAATAAAACTGTTTATTTAAAAATGCACTATTTTGTTGAAAATTCTTTTTCGGTAGAAAATTAATCTTCTTGGTTAAAAATTAATATTTCTGGTTCAAAATTCAACTACGTAGTTGAGTGTTGAATTCTTTGGCAAAAATTTATTTAACTGTTTTCGAAGATTTGTAATTCTATTTGAAAATTTATCTCGTGTGGTTCAAAATTCAACTATTCCGGTAAAGCTTGCAATACTTTGTTAAAAATTTTGCAAATGCAACTATTACATGTTCTTCGAAGATTGATATTTTAAAATAAAAATTGATCTTTTCAATTTGAAAATTCAACTGGTTGATTAAAAAATCATGCATTTGGCTGACAATTCGTCTTTTTTGGTGGAAAATTTATCGCCTCCGTTTTAAATTCAAAAATTCAAGTTAAAATCATTTTGGTTGAAGTAGCAATTATTACATACTTCGTTGAGAAGTTATCTTTTTTGGTTCAATAAAATTTAACTAATTGGTTAAAAGTTGAACTACTTTGTGAAAAAATAACTTTTTTTTTGGTTGAAGATTCATAATTTTAGTTGTTATTAAATTAATTTTATTCATAAGATTCACCTATTTGGACAGTAATTCAATGATAATGTGAAAATCGCTTTTTTTTTGTTAAAAATTAATCTTTTATCTGAAAATTCACTTATTCATTTTTGTTTTAAAATTCATTTTTCATAAGTTAAAAATATTTGGTCAGAAATTTAACTATGTTGTTAAGGTGATCATTTCATGACGAAGATTCAACTGTATTAATACAATTTTGTTCTTTCGGATCAAAAATTGATCTGTTATGGCAGAAAAAGTGAACTTGTTTGTTTAAAATTTAACTTTTTTCTAAAAAATTCTTTCAGACTTCATATACAATACATCCATTTTTTTCAAAAAAAGCACGAAGACTGAATGTGTTTGATAATTTTGATCTCATTGAGCCATTGGTATTTTTAAATCGCAAAAAATTCTTATTTTTCTTAACTTTGTTCAAACAAACAGACGGTAATGTTTTTAAAACGAGAGACTGTCTCCGCTGCGTTTACATTTTCGAAATATGACCTTCTTATTATGTCAATGTCAAGAGTGTCACATCATCGCGTCGTTTTATCAAACTTTTCCATTTTTCACGTTTACCATTTTAATAACCTTTTTTTTATTATCAACATCCAAAATATATTTAAGCCACCTGCGCAAATAGGACAACTTCTAAACAACCCTAAAGATAAAAAGACACCTTTCAATGATCCGGGAGTAAATAAAATCCCTTGTTCTTGTGAAAAAGTCTATATTGAATAAGCCGGGAGGGCGGTGAGCCAACGTGCAAAGGAACATGAGAGTAAAGTTAGGCTAAAATATTTTACGCAATCAGCACTAGCTGAGCATCATAACGAAATGGGACATATCATCTTATTTGACAAAACGACCATCAACCCACCATGGGGCGCTCTGGAAAATCACAGGCATTGTAGAGAATAAATATATAAGAACAACACCTATCAAATTGGTTAAATTTCTCACGAAACGTTGAAAAACTACTTCACGCTTTGCTTTTTCTCTTTTGAGTAGAATTTAAAAAAAAAATTGAATACGTTTTGGAGTTCAACATTGAATCAGAAATTTTGGTATGATTTTTCTTTGTTCATTTAAAAATTTTTGTTTGTTTTTGAATCGCATTGAAATCCCTATGAATTATACGCTACAGATGCAAAAATCATGATAATTCTGTTAGCGGCTTCGACGATATGGTGTTTTCAAAATACTCGCGTCTGAAAACTCAAAATCGTGTAACTATCTTTATTTTAAATAGTCAAAAAAAAAACAAATTTTGATGAGCTTATGGAAATTAGCAGAAATCAAAAGCAAAGAAGCCCTGATAACCATATTAAATTGGAATTCATATCGTTTAAATCAACTTTGATCCGACTACGGACAACAAAGAATACTATATTTTAGTTTATATTTTTTTCTATCGAATTAGTGATACACATACTGTAGAGAATCTTCATTCGAAACATCTTCATTGAACCAATGTGGAAAGATTGGGTAATTCTTGCCTACATGACAATCCTTCATTTCAGTTGCGGTCATATTGAAAACTTCGCCGCTTATCATATTTTTCTTCACTCTCGAATGACTTGTATCTGTCCTATATATTCCACGAAGAATCCCACTATACTCCAGTATTGCAAAAACGTCACCATTGGATGTTGATAATACAATATATTCTCGGGTTGGCCCAAGCATAAAGCTCATATTTTCTAATCGCATACGAATTGTTTTATCTGTAGGAAAAACGTATCTTCGAAATTCGAATCGACGGTTCAGATTTGCCTTAGGAATAAGCCGAATATATCCAAGTTTTGCAAGTGCATATCCAAGTACTTCATAAGAAGGTGGCCTGCCTGGAGGAGACCTGAGCCTGGCACGAAGAGGAGGCACACGAGGAGAAGGTGAATGTTGCCTGGCAGAAGAAGAGGAAAAAGGATTACGTTCTCCAATGGGATTTTGTTCGAATTGAAGTGTACCGTAATTTGCAAAAGCTATAATGAAATTGGTAGGGAATATCGGGCGATTTGTGCCTACTGGACAATCCCTTATTTCATCTGGAGTCAAATTATCAACTGCGCCACTTATCATATTTATTTTGATGCGCGAATGAGCTTTATCTGTCCTATATATTCCACGAAGAGTATCAATCTGATCCAGTATTGCATAAACGTCACCATTGCATGTTGATAATACAATATATTCTCGGTTTTGCCCAAACGAATAGCTCATGTAACCCATTCGCATTCGAATTGCTTTATCTACAGGAAAAACGTATCTTCGAAATTCAAATTGCTGGTTTTTATTTGTGCAAGGAATAAGCCGAAGATATCCAAGTTTTTCTATTGAATATCCAAGTGCTTGATGAGTAGGAGGCCTGAACGGAGGAGAGCTGGACCTGGCACGGACAAGAGGTTCCTCAGGAGTAGAAGACCGGTCAGGTGAATGTTGTCTGGCAGAAGAAGAACCAGGATTACGTTCTGCATCAGGATTCCGTTCGACACGTAACGAATCGTAATTTGCAAAAGCTTTAATAAAACTTTGTGGGTAGATTGGGCGGTTTTCGCCCACTGGACAATCCTTGATTTCATCTGCTGTCAAATTATCAACTGCACCGCTTCTCATATTCATTTTTATTCTCCGATGATTTCTACCTGGATTATGTATTCCACGAAGAATCCCAGCACTCTCTAATATTGCAAAAACATCACCATTGGATTTTGATAATACAATATACTCTCGATTTGGTACGCGCACAAATACACCTTGTCCTGCTCGCAACTGAATTAATTTCTCGACAGGAAAAACGTATTTCCGGAATTCAAATTGCAGGTTCTGATTTCTGCGGGGAATGAGTCGAATATATCCTAGTTGTTCAAGTGAACATCCGAGCACTTCAATAAAAGGAGGGCGACTAGCAGGAGACCTGGACCTGGCACGAAAATGATCCTCCCCAGGGGAAGTCCGTTCGGGCGAATGTTGTTTGCCAGTGTCGGACTGTGAACTGCATTCTGCAAGAAGAAATAGAAGATTCACTTTTTGTATCAGCACATTTTTATCCAGCATCTTTCTAAAGATTCAATCAAAAGTATGCGAGATAATTCTTGAATATAATCACTCGCCACCGTACATTTTTCTTGTTAAACAAACATATACTTTTTGTGGAAGATGAGTGTATGATTGTTTTGACAACCTCAATGACAATAAACGATTTTCTGCAATATAAAAAACTCCATAAAACGAACCGTTCTTGATTCATCTAAGGCTTTGGCGAATATCTCTTTACTTAGTTTTTACTGTCATATAACACTCACCAAACAATCATTTCAAATTTTACAAAAAAGTAATTGCATTGTACTTATTTGCAAATTCTGCAAAGATGCACATTTAGAAGTACCCTCTAACTTTACTGCGTATCCATAATAAGTGACGTGTAACTATACTGCGCATCTGTATGTTCCATGTAACTCTAATGCGCTGATTTAAGTGTTGTGTAATCCTGCCGTGAATACATAAGTACCCCTAACATTATTGCGCATCCATAATTGGTACAGAACTCTACTGCGCATCTGGATGAGCCATAAAACTCAGATGCGCAAAAGTAAGTGATATTTAACTCTACTACGCATCTATAAGTACCACCTAACTTTACTGCGCAGCAACAGGTACCGCGTAACTATACTGCGCATCCGTATGTCTCACACAGCAATGATTTTTTTCAAATCTAATAAATACTTATTATCATCCTCTACAAAATGGTCAGTTTTTTCATTTCTGTCCCTATTAACTCTAATTTAATATAAGAACACTCCGAACGTCATTACCGTACGGCGTCCCAGCCTAACTTTGCAAAGGATAAACTGATCTGCTCCTTTTTGTAGACAGCAACCTGAAAAATGCTTGACGTATCAAGTTTGTAAACTTTAGATGAACATAAATTCAATTTATACACATTTTTTAAGTCAAATTAATAATACTGTAAAAACCTCAAGGTCTGTCCCTCGATTTTCATCATTTCAGACGTCATTACCGTACGTCTTTTTTTTCTAGTAAAATATTATAGCTACAGTTGAGTAATAAATACAGAAATATTAATCGTATCGTTTATCACAAGATTCTATAAAATTGAGCTTGAAATACTAACTCTTTTTTGTGAATCTGATATTAAAACTGAAAAGTGCATCTTGAAAACAAAAACGTCATTCCCGTACGTGCGTTAAAAACTAATCTCGAAGTGAAAAAAATTATAAAAGCCATTCCCATGCTTGCTCAACGGTGTTTTCTTTCATAAGTAGGTAACTTTGATGATTAAAATCTGTTATTTTTTATAAATATTAAAAGAGGTCAGATTCATTAGCCAGCCATTTTGGATGTAAATTCAAAAAGTTTAAGCATTTTCCAAATTTTTTAGACCACCTTTTTTTATATTCAAAAATTGTCTGTACAGTTGTTCGTAGAATTCAGGAAGACGAACAATTTCTTTCTATGACTTTTTTTGATAAAAGATAAATTACTACAGTTATAGTACTCACGAAATTCCAAAAAACAAATCAAAATCAAAATTTTGAGCCAAGATACCGACGATACGCAAAAAGGCGAGAAAAGAAAAATTTTGATTTTTGAAAGCCCTGCAAGATTATCATGACCAACCATTTTTTTCAGTGTGTATTATATAAAATATAATAAGAATAATAGATATATCATTATATTCACCAATAGAATTAAGGAAGACTGCCAAAACGAGAACAAAAGTATGGACCATCCTCATTTTTCCAAAGTTTGGAGAAAACTGATTAATATTTCAGTGAATAATTTAGTTAACAACTGCATTTAAGGAATTTTCCATTGCATCAACACAGTACAAATATGTACATAAGTAGTCGTTATCTCACATATATGTGAGATGAGGACGTTATCAGGTGTCAAGATTGTCCTTCGCAGATAATGATATCATTTAACATTTTTCATTATGATCATTATAATTATGGCATTCTTATCTCAAATGGGAGGTATTGGTTTTATTTGAAACTTGAGTGTCAGCGATTTCATCAAAATTCCACGTTTTTGGACTCATTTATTGAGAAGTAATGGTTTTTACTTTGATTTCTGCCTATCGTCGTTGTCTGTCAACATAACACTCTTGAAGAAATTAGTCGATTGGATTAGCCTTTGGTACACTTTTTAAGGCCTAAAGAGGAAGGATGCTTCCGTTATCGAGCCATTTTTGACCACCGGTTCTAGTTTATCAATCGAAATGCTTTTTAAGAGTTAAAAATTCTATTTTCCGGCTAAACTGTGCAATGTAAGATGAAATATTAGCAAAAAAATTGTTCCTTGTCAAAAGATCTACAAATTTAATTGAAAAATTCCTTTCAAACTATGTATGTACAAGCAAAAGTAGGTAAAAAGAAGTTCTTTCTTTCTTTTGAAATAAAACCAACATAGATTTCATGTCAGTTAAAATTCTGTCCAAAAATAAAACAGTGATTTTTCAAAAGAAAAAAGCGCGCAATATGTAAAAATATCGAAAAGGAAAATCTTAGCAAAAAAGTACAGAACTAGGATCGTGCAACTTTTTTTTACTTATTTAAAGAAGAATCGACTATTTGTAATGATTTTTGTTTTATTTACGTTAATTTTGAGGCGCATGTTTTTCATGCTTGTATTAAGTTTATTCAACATTCTTTGCAAATCCTCGATTGATTCTGTCATAAATATCTTGTCATCTGCAAAGGCTAACCCACGTACCTTCACTGTTTCGAGATGTACACCTTCTTCGTCGAAAAATAGAAAAGTTTAACAAAAACAACGCGATATTGTAACATTTTTGACTCTATTAAAACAATAAGAAGGCCTTATTGAGAAATTGTTAAATTTTTAACAAAAAAGTTCACTTTTTCTGCCATAACTGATGAATTTTTGATCTAAAAGAACAAAGCATTAAAACAGTTGAATTTTCGACCAAAAATGTTGACCTTAACAACATAGTTGAATTTCGAACCAAATATTTTCAACTTGTAAAAGATAATTTTTCAAGAAAAAATGGATAAGTTAAATTTTCAGATAACATAATTATTCTTAACAACAAAAAGGCGACTTTTCACAATATTGTTAAATCTCTAATAAAAGAGGTGAATCTTATAAAAAAAATGAATTTTGAACAGTGTATTTCAACTTTCTACAAAGAAGTAAGATTTTTAACCAAAAAACATCAACCTTGATTTATATAGTTAATTTTTTAAACAAAAAAATGAATTTTCCACCAAAAAGAATAATTTGCTTGAAAAAAAGTAGAATTTTCAATTAAATACATGAATTTTCTACCAAAGTGTCGAATTTTCAAGCCAAAAAGATTAATTTCCTACGGAAAAGTGGAATTTTCAACAAATACGTTTGCAACTGAAATTATGAATCTTCAACCAAAAAAATTGATTTTCTTTCAAAGTAGTTGAACTTTATTGAGCCAAAAAAGATGAATTCTCAAGTAAATTAATAAAAAAAAATAATAATAATTTTCCACGAAATAGTTTAATCCTCAGCCAAAAGAAATCAATTTTCAATCAAAAAGTTGAATTTATAATTAAAATGAATGAATTTTTAATTGAAAATATTAATTTTCAAAAAACATGTCATAGTTACATTTGCAGTTGAAAAACTTTACTCTCAAACAAACAAAAAAACGAATTTTCTACAAAGTATTTCAAGCTTCACAGAAGTTGTTCAATTTTAAACCATAAGAGATAAATTTTCAAATAAAATTACAAATCTTCGAGAAAAATTGAATACATTTCAACACATTATTTTAACATTCAACTAAGCAGTGGAATTATGAACCAAAAATATGAATTTTCAACCGAGAAAATTAATTTTCTACCGAAAAAAAATTTGCAACAAATACGTGAATTTTTTAACAAATCGTTTTATTTTCAACTAGGAAAGATCATTTCTTGAACTGAAATATTAATTTAAAATCCAAAAATATAATTGTTATATTTTCATTTAGAAACATTAATTTTTAATAACAAAAAAAAAAAGTATTTCTTGATCTAAAAATTTGTCTTTCTGTTTGAAAATTCAGCTACATAGTAGACAAATTTTCAAAAAAAGCTGAACATTCTGCAGAAATTTTTTTAACGAAAGAGATAAATTTTGAAACGAAAAAGCAGAATTTGGAATTTTCTCAATTGTAAATACTTTGAGATATTTCAACTCCTCTAAAATATTTTGGAATTCCATGAAATTATTCAAAACTCTTAAAAATGCCTTGGAATTCTCAAAAACATTTTCCAATACTCCAAGTCCTTTAAAATTCCTTCAAATGATTGAAATAAATGAAAAATTCTTTTAAATATTTAAAAATTCCCTAAAATATTTCAAGTCCTTGGGAAACTTTTAAAAACACTTGAAGCTTTTTAAAGTTTTGAAAAATGCCTTTGAATCTTAAAAAATACTCTAAAAAGTTTCAAATCCATATTTTTTCAAAATTTTCTAATATTAATAATATCTCTTGAAAATACTTTGGATTCTTTTGAAATGCCCTAAAATATTCCCAGTCCTTTAAGATTATTTATAACTTTTTGAATTCTCTGAAATCCTATGGAATTACTGAAATCAATTGAAAAATCTTTGGAATTTTTTTAAAACACTGGAAACTCTTCAAATCTCTTGAATTGCTTTGGAATCTCTTTAAAAACTGTAAAATATTTAAAAGTCTGTGAAATAAAATAAAATAGGAATTCCTTGGAATTCTTTATAACATCTTGAAATATTTCTAGTTATTTGAAATCTTTGAAAATTCCTTCAAATTTTTTAAAGCTTTTGGAAATTCCTTGAAACTTTTATAAATACGCTATAATCTTCAAATTTTTTAAAAATCTCTTCAAATTACTGGAATCAATTGAAAATTCTTTGGAATTTCTTCAAATTTCCTAAAATCTTGAAGAAATTTGGAAGCCTTAGGTAGCACCTTCCAATAATTGAAAATCTATGGAATACTACGAAATCCCTCATCATCATCTTTCTCAAAGAATATTCAAATTGGATACCTATTCATAAAAATTATCCAACTCACGTCACCTGCAGAGATAGTGAGTTTTGAAAAAACAAGTATTAAGATTTAAAATAATATTTTCAAATATTTCCACAGTCGTACTTAAAAAATATTGTTTAAGTAGAGATTTGCAGTATCATTTTTTAAAAATATTATTATTGTTAAAGCACAGTTTTAAATTTTTGAAGTACAGATATTATGTAGGGATGTAAATTTATCAAATCAAAGTTGGTCAAGTAAAATAAAAATTTAATTTTGACATTCGGAAACCTTCGGGCGTTTTTCGTAAGCCCGGTTGCAGATATTAATATAGTGGCTTTCATTTCAATACGTTTTCTTATTTAGGAATATTAGCATTTCGTACATTTCTTATATCTTATGTTACTTGAAATACTTACTTTTGTCGAAATTTTTTACAAAACTTGTTATTGACCATTATCACTTTTTCACACTTGCGATTTTCAAACTGTAAATAAGACTTTTTCTAAACGCTAATACTAATTTTTGCTCGCTCAAGATTATGATAATACATACAAAAATATTATTATTATAAATATTATTGAATAATTATTTATTTATACATTTTAGTATACATCATTTGATGAAAACCTATCTGCATTGACAGGAATGAATAAAATTATAGGATAAGGATATCCATTCACGCCAAGAAACATGCTTTTGTCACAAGAGGACATTTCTCTAAGTGTTTATAAAGGTTTTGGGAAATTCCGACAATAAGAAAATGATTTCTATCTCATTTTTGAAAAATTCATGTCATTAAATATTTCCAAAATCACATCAATTTTTAGACTGTTTTTTTTTTGTATACATATATGAACTTTTGGTTTATGTGTTCTTTTTTGTGCAATGGCCGGTACTATCCTAATCTTCCCTAATTGTAAATCGCTAGATAGGTAGATTTTGTTAATTTTGAAACACTCTACAGAATAGTTTTTATTGTTTTCTTAATACTCCTTTCCTCAACCAGGTACACCTTATGGCACTACTGATTCTACAACCCAGCTGCCCGTCTTTCAAAATATTTGGACTAG
This sequence comes from Andricus quercusramuli, assembly GCA_932178445.1. Lineage (NCBI taxonomy): Eukaryota > Metazoa > Arthropoda > Insecta > Hymenoptera > Cynipidae > Andricus > Andricus quercusramuli. The sequence goes on from CAKNXH010001951.1 coordinate 84,714, forward strand.
TATTCACCAACAATATTTTTGTTGTACACAAGGAAAATCGCAGTAAAACCCGTGTATAGTACAATAGACTTTAACAGAGTTCATTATGTTATATTATTATTATATTATATTATATATTATTATATTATATATTTCCATCTAATTTAAACAGGTTTGGCGGAAGAGACAAGCGATCCGTCGCGGTTCACTCACTCTTGCACACTGATTCTTACGACCATACATTCCAGAACATACAGACTGGCTAAACTTTCGGGAATTTCATTGGCTTACACTCTGCTTCCTGCGATTCTTCTTACCTCTAGAATTCTTTCCTAATCCTTCTTGTAAACTTGATGAATAGATTACACCATACCTATTTCCTACGTAAATGCGGCCGTAGGGTTTGAAATCAGTATGGGGCTCAGTTACTGCGTACTCTTGAAAATTGTTGGCATAAAAATAGTTATTCCCTAAATTTAACCAAGCTTCCTTTCCACGAACAAAGCCTTCATCAAATTTATGATATGGGGGTATCGGGTCGATTCCGTGTTCTGCACTAAAATGTTGTTGCGTCGCCGTTTGTACATAGACGTAAGTCCCTCGATAAGGCTTTTTAACCGACTGGCTCTCTGGTCTCATCCAAAGGGGTCGCGTATAATATTCTGGTCTTAGTATCATAAATCCTTTAAAATAAGGTCCGTTCTCCATTTTTACAAGAACGTTGTTTTCAGAAAAAACTGGATATCCATCTGCATCTAATTTTGTGAGAAAAAAATGAACATTTATGAAATTTTAGTAAACTAGTAACTTAAACTTTACACAATTTTGAAAAAATTGAGCGCCTCAGATCAAAAGCGAGACAACTCCTAGGTTTTAACATAGGACATTCCTCGCTTTTGCTCTGGGGGTCACAATTGCTAGTCAGCAACTAATGAAATACGCATTCATCAAATGAAAAACCGCTTTCCCTTAGTAGCTATTATCATTATTATTATGGACTTTTAAACTCTTAATCCGACGGATACCGTTTTTTTATTGACTGTTTATATTCACATCAACTGGCAGGGTCATTAATGTACCACAGGTTTCATTAAACAATAGGGTATGTGAAGGAAAGTATACTAAGGTATATTAAAAGGTATAATAAAGTATACTATGTTTAATGTAACTTCCATGAAACTGGAAGTTACTTCTTTTAGTAAAGCATGTAACTGTAACGAGTTACTCTAAGAGAAAGTAACTTACCCAATTCTGGTTGGTGTGGCGTATTCGCATAAGCTGCTGCAAGTGGATGCACTACGGGCGCCGGCTGGGCAGGAAGACGTTTAAAATTCTTTCTATTACTTAGTGCGTTGCCCTGCGAACTCAATGCTGTAAAAAAAAATATAAATTTGTAATTCCTACATCTCTCAAACAAAGTTTTTATTTTCAAAAAATATGCTATTCACTGAATAAACCTTGTTCAAAAGCAGATATTTTATTGACTGAAATGAATAGACCATAAAATTTATAGCATCACTATTTGGCTCAATAGTGGTGCTATCAATTCTGTAGAACATACATTAGTATCAATGACATATATAAAATATAAATGCATATTTTTCTATTATTTTAAAAATAATTTTTGCCGATGGTCCTGGCGCCTTGGAGAGTCCCAGAATGATTAAAATGATTAATTGATGTTATAAGTTTCGTAAATATCATAACTGACTGCTAGGGAATAGAACTAATGGTACCATACGTTCAGAAAAAAAAGTTAACTCAATCAGACCAAAAATACTACCCCTTGACTTCAAAATTAGTTATTTTCCCTGACGAACACTGATAATTTTTGCAAAAAATAACACTATTTCAACATTTTCATCACTTTCGGACAGGTTAAAATGATGCTAGCCACTAAAAACTAAGTTTAAATTTATAAAACTAAACACAATGATTTTAGTAATACTACGAATGTGTTAAAACATGGTCGCTTGTTAGTTGATTTTGCAATAAAATTTCGCAATACTTACCAATAAAATTAAAAATAACGACCAGGGCAAAGATCAGAATATGAAAGATCATCATTATTTCCAAATGCAGGAATAGAAATGATGGAAGCAGAATTTGTGGAACAAGTTACTAACAAATATTCTGATATTCCCTGTACATGATATTGAATTATGATATTTGAGTTTCCTCCTTCTTAAGTACAAGTAGCAAACAAATTATTTGTACGGCATGCTGACATAGAAACTTTTAATCAGCATCACATTATTTATTCATTTCGCAATATCCGTGTTATTACTTCCAAATTATTCATGAGCCGAACAAAAGTAATCTGAAAACAAACAGCTTCTGAGGAAATTTCACTTCTCGCATAGATTGATATCTCAATTTGACAAACATTATACAGACAAGACTTCTTCCTATACTTAAAACTCATCAACAGTGATACATTAGAAAAAGCCCCTTATCGTGGAAAATAATAATCAAATTTCATGTAGATTGCCAACAAGTTAGTAAACAATATTAATAAATTATCATTTAGATTTCCAAAACTAAAGAAATATTTGTGAGAATATTTTTTATTTTTGTTTAAAATAGTTCATCAAATGAAGAGTAAACTACAGTACAATTTCTGCACGAACATACAGTCCAGCTGTTATTCTCATAACATGAAAATTAATTTTTTTGAGTGAAAGAAGGGATGATTTTTACAGATTCCCAATATGTATTGATGAGTATTTTTCTGAATTACTTAACCTGGTTACAAACTGAATTTCAAGAAAAATTGGTACTTATCCTGTTGTCATTATTATGTTCATTTACACAATTTTAAAGAATCCATTAGACTGGGCGTATGTGGATCTCTTTTCCAGCCACAACGTATTTTAATATGTTTCTAGATTTGAAATTTGAACCAGTATCAAGCAGTATCAGTATTAATGATATAAGATGGTTCTTATGTCAAATAAAATTTTCGAGAATATTAACTTAATATTGCATTTTTTTGAGGAATGGAAGAGAAAAGGAAGATCAACAAATCAGTTTTTCCCAACAATTGAAGCAGTAATTCAAAAAGCTATCAAACTCACGACTTTGGTAGAGATTAGGAGTTTTTTAAAAACAAGTTTTAAGATTAAAAATTACATTTGCGGATATTTTTAAGGTCAACTTAAAAATTTATTAGAAGTTTGAAAAATAATTTGAGTTATTTTAGAAGATGTTCAAGATTTTTTGAAATTTTGAAGAGATTAAAAATATTTCAATGCTCTGAAAGATTTCCAAACATTTATCAATTCTTCATTCTTTTCTCTAGGTATTCAAAATTTTTATTTTGTATTAAGAATTATGTCTTTCTTCAAATTATTAGGCCTAAAATTTTCTTTATTCTGGACTGAAAAATCTTTTTTGGTTGCAAATTCAACAATTTTGTTGAATATTCGTTTTTTTGGTTTAAAAATTAATTTCTTTTGGTAGAAATTTAATCTTTTTTTTCTTAAAATTACAAATTTCTGGTTTGAAATAAAAATATTTTTTGGTTGAGGACACAACTATTTTGTTTGAAATTAGTTTTTCCGGATGAATTCGACTCTTTTTCATTTAAAATTAAAAATTTTTTATCATGCGCATGGATATTACATTTCTGTTCCGTTTTTTTAAATATTGAAGAAACATAAAACCGAAATGTAATATTCATATTCATTTTCAACAAAAATAGTTCTATTTTGAATAAAATACATGAATTTTCAATCAAATTGTTGAATTTTCGTACCGAAAATATTAATTTCCAACAAAAAGCTTAATTTTCAACCAAATAGTTGAATTTTCTAATAGAATATTCTAATAGTACTCCCGTACGTGCGTTAAAAACTAGTCTCGAAGTGAAAAAAATTATAAAAGCCATTCCCTTACTTGCTCAACGGTGTTTTCTTTCATAAGTAGGTAACTTTCGATGATTAAAATCTGTTATTTTGTATAAATATTAAAAAAGGTCAGAATCGTTAGCCAGCCATTTTGGATGAAAAGTCGAAAAGTTGAAGCATTTTCCAAATTTTTTAGACCACCTTTTTTAATATTCAAAAATTTTGCAGTTGTTCGTAGTATTCAGGAAGACGAACAATTTCTTTTTATGACTTTTTTTGATAAAAGATGAATTAATACAGTTATAGTACTCACAAAATTCCAAAAAACAATCGAAAATCACAATTTTGAGCCAAGCTACCGACGATACGCAAAATGTCGAGAAAAGAAAAATGTTGGTTTTTGAAAGCCCTACAAGATTATCATAACCAACCATTTTTTGCAGTGTATATTATATGAAATATAATAAGAATTATAGATATATCATTATATTCACCAATAGAATTAAGGAAGACTGCCAAAACGAGAACAAAAGTATGGACCATCCTCATTTTCACAAAATTGGGAGAAAACTGATTAATATTTCAGTGAATAATTTAGTTAACAACTGCATTTCAGGAATTTTCCATTGCATCAACATAGTACAAATATGTACATAAGTAGTCGTTATCTCACACATATGTGAGATGAGGAAATTATTAGTGTCAAGATTGTCCTTCGCAGATAATGATATCATTTAACATTTTTTATTATGATCATTATAATTTTGGCATTCTTATCTAAAATGGGAGGTGTTGGTTTTATGTGAAAATTAAGTGTCGCCGATTTCATCACAATTCCACGTTTTTGGACTCATTTATTGAGAAGTCATGGTTTTTACTTTGATTTCTGCCTATCGTCGTTGTCTGTCAAGAGAACAACTCTTGAAGAAATTAGCCGATTGGATTTGCCTTTGGTACACTTTTTAAGGCCTAAAGAGGAAGGATGCTTCCGTTATCGAGCCATTTTTGACCACCGGTTCTACTTCATCGATCAAAATGCTTTTTAAGAAGCAAAAATTCTATTTTCCGGCTAAACTGTGCAATGTAAGATGAAATATTAGCAAACAAATTGTTCCCCGCCAAAAGATCTACAAATTTAATTGAAAAATTCCTTTCAAACTATGTATGTAAAAGCAAAAAAAGGTCAAAATAAGTTCTTTCTTTCTTTTGAAATAAAACCACCATAGATCTCATGTCAGTTAAAATTTTGTCCAAAGATAAAACAGTGATTTTTCAAAAGAAAAAAGCGCGCAATATGTAAAAATATCGAAAAGAAAAAACTTAGAAAAAAAGTACAGAGCTAGGATCGTGCAACTTTCTTTACTTATTTAAAGAAGATTCGATTATTTGTAATGATTTTTGTTTTATTTACGTTAATTTTGAGGTCCATGTTCTTCATGCTTGTATTAAGTTTATTCAACATTCTTTGCAAGTCCTCGGCTGATTCTGCCGTAACAATCTTGTCATCTGCGAAAGCTAATCACGTACCTTGACGGTTTCGAGATCTACACCTTCTTCGTCGAGGAGGGCAGTTCTTAGACACTTATTCATGAATATGATAAATAGCCACGAGGACATAACGCATCCTTGTTTCACGCCTTGCATAATATCGAACTAGTCACTCAGTTTCCCACTAATCCTTACACTGGCTTCACTACCTGTATATATTGTTTTTATTGCTTGTAGGAGCCCTCCATTTACTCCGTGCTCTTTTAGGACTTCCCAAAATTTACTTATATTTACCTTGTCAAATGCTTTTTCTAGGTCTTTCTTAAAACTTTCTTTCCTACTCTCAAACTTTTTTCTGTGATCTGTCTCAGGTTAAATATCTGATCTGCACATGATCTTCCTGGCATAAATCCACTTTGAACTTCCCATATCTTCTCTTCTATGATTTCCATTACCCTACGAATAAGTATTTTCGAGTATATTTTACTTACTGTACACTGTTAAAAATGTTTGGAATTCTCCAACACTTCTACAATACAAGCGTTAGGCAACTTTGCAAACACGGTATTGGAATGCCGAAATTGCAGTATATGTATTGTAGCGTTTATAAGTCGAAAATTGTGCGCATGCGCCTCATACGACCCATGTATCGCTGCATGATCCATTGCATTTGAAAACTACAACATTATGTATTGTAGCGTTACCCAACATTTCGGAAATAAACTTCCAATACATTTAGTGGAAGTTTTATGCGGGAATTTTTAACAGTGTACTTAATAAGCTAATACCTCTTTAATTATTGCATTTGTTTTTACCTCGTTTTTTTTTGTATATTTATACGATAATCGCTTTTCTCCAAGCGTCTGGGACTTCTCCCGCCTCGATACATAAGTCTATCAATTCGCACAACCTGTGAGGTATGTATTCGCAACCGTATTTAAGCACTTCAGCGCTAATACTGTCTACACCAGCCTTACCGTTTTTTAAGTTCTCAAATATATCCATAACCTCAGTGACACAGTTTTTTTCAGTTGGGGTTTCCAATGCATTATGTTCTATGTCGCAGTTAGTTTTGGCGGCTATTTAATTTTGAATTAAATTTCAAGAGTGATAAATGAATAAGGTTTCAATAAACAATGCCAAAGTTTAAAAGCACTTCGCGGGTTCAGAAACACCATGCTATAACTAGGATACCATATTTACGAGACGGAAATGCAAGTAAGTAAATCAGTGAAACCTAACCTCAATATTAAAATTATTATTAAACTCGTTTATCAAGATTCATACATTCACGGCTATCCTCAATTGACATTATTGTTTTTTTTTAATTAATAGGAAATTATTTAGCTCATAATTTAATACCCATAAATAATTACGGTATCCATTTGTAAATATAAGGTTCTATTCTAAGAAGACTGACAAATGTGTATTTAATTATATTTTAGGTTCTGAAGCTGATGATGAAGATGAAGATGGAGAGAATATTAATTTTGATGAACCGGAAGCTGTGGGAAATGAAATCGATCGTGACGATCCAGGTATTGGCAACGAATTTCAAACGAATTTTGATCATCTTGAGAGTCCCACACTCTTAGAAAAATCTGTACTAGATTTAGCATACATGTAATGGAAGCAAGAATGCACAAAATAAAATTAAATTCAGTATATCAGCGTACAGTAAATTTAGTATATTCATACTGAATTTTGTATACATGTATATGAAATTTAGTACACGCGTATACTGTATTCAGTATAAATATACTAAATTTAAATTCATGTTGTGCATTCTTGCTTCCATTGCATGTATACTAAATTTAGTACAGATTTTTCTAATAGTGCACTTCATCCCCAAGAATCCGGTTAAAGCACATACAGTATTAGCTCCTTTTTGGTGAAAATTTGGTGCCAAATATCTGCTTTAATCTACTGGAGATTGTATTTATCTAGGTTTGAAAAAAGGTATCTAAAAAGTAAAGCTTTTCTTAAACATAACCTGACAAGGCAAGACGCTGTAATTAAAACTAACGTTCCATTATGTTATATCTATTTTTTATAATGTTTTATATAATATAATGATTGGAATAAATGTTTTAAATACACTAACTTCGTTTTTGATTAATTATTCAGAAAAAATACTCAAATTTTACAAATATTATTATCAACGGGAAATTAATCGGGATCCGGTCCGGGATCGATCTGGCAGCCAAATCAGGCTGCCACGTTCGGCACCGATCGGACCGTGTGTTTCATCACGGGTCTGGCCCAAGTCGGTTTCCCGATCCGAGCCGGATTTGGGCAGATCCGGACCCGATCGGGGCCATGGCAAAATTTCTGCATGGGACGCTAATACTAATTTTTATTCGCTCAAGTTTATATCAATACATAGAAAAATACCATCATCTCTTATTATAGTAAGAATCTTTGTAACAGTACCTCGATCATCGCTGAATTCTCACATTTTATTTTAATTACAGATATAGAATGAACCAAATATTAATATCAATAGTCTCTCCGACAAAACTAGATAGCTCCATATTCAATTTATTTCTTAAATAATTCTTAACAAGAAAAAATCTAAAAAATAACAGTTTGTAATGTAATGGCATCCCTCGATGAATAAGTCAAATGAGGGAACTTATGGAAATAAAAAAATATGGAATATGACATGAATTGGAAATATTTATTTTGGAATTCTTAAAAAATTAAATATCTTTTAAGTGTTGCTTAACAAGTTACATACGTTTTTTACGTTTCAGAGATACGTTATTTTTTAGGCACGTGTAATAATATTATTTTACCTTGAAAGGCTCAGATAATCTAGTGTGTAAGGAATACATAGATTAAAATTTCAATGAGAAAAATATTTTTGCGACCAAACTTCTACCTGATTGAAACTTGTCACCAGTGATATATTAAATAAAGCCTTCAATAGTAAACAATATTAATAAATTACCATTTAGATTTCCAAAACTGAAGAAATATTTTTTTAAACCTTTTTTGGCAGCCTCTTTCATTTTTATTTAAAATAGTTTATTAAATGAAAAAGAGTAGACAACAGTAGAATTTCTGTAAGAGTATATAGTCTTTATCCAGTTGTTATTCTCATAAGATTAAAATTAATTTTTTTGAGTAAAAGAAGAGATGATTTTTATAGATTTCCAATATGTATCGATGAGTATTTTCCTGAATTACTCAATCTGGATCCCCGTTTCCAACTCCAAAGTATTTTAATAAGTTTCTAGATTTAAAAGGTTGCACCAGTATCAGACCCACATTGTTGCTATAAGTTGGTTTTGATGTGAAATAAAATTTTATTTTTTTAATTTATGGAGGGGAAAAGGAGAATCAACAAAGCAGTTTTTCTCAAAAACCGAAGCAGTAATTTCAAGAGCTATCAAACTCACGACTTCGGTAGAGATTATGAGTTTTTTAAAAACAAGTTTCAAGATTAAAAATTACATTTGCGGATATTTTTAAGGTCAACTTAAAAATTTATTAGAAGTTTGAAAAATAATTTGAGTTATTTTAAAAGATATTTAAGAATTTTTGAAATTTTGAAGAGATTAAAAACATTTTAATACTTTGAAAGATTTCCAGAAATGTATCAATTCTTTATTCATTTCTATAGGTATTTTAAATACCTATGGGTATTTATAATCTAGAAAAAAAAAAACAGGGACCAAAATTCCTTTGCGTAATTAATAATAATTCCTCGACTTACCTGCTTCGTACGATTTTTCAGTCACATTTTTTAACCGAACAGTTATATTTTTAACCAAAAAATATGATATTTCTTACAGGAAGAAATGAATTCTCAAGCCAAAAGAGCAAATTTTCAACGAAAAAGTTACTTTTGAACCAAATTTGAATTTTCTACCATAATAATTAATTTTTTAACAGAATGCATAAATTTTCAATCAAATGGTTGAACTTTCATACCGAAAATATTAATTTCGAACAAAAATAATAATTTTCAACCAAAATATTAATATTCAACAAAAAAGTTAATTTTCAACCAAATAGTTGAATTTTCTACCAGTTTCAAACCAAAAAGACGAATTTTCATTAAAAAAATCAAATTTCTAACAAAAAAGTTAATCGAAAACAAAATAGAATAATTTTCTAGTGAAATAATTGAATTGTCCCCCCCCCCCCCCCTCCGAAAAGCGAATTTGAAACAAAACAGTTAAATTTTCAACGAACGTGATGATTTTTCAACTAAAATTATGAATCTTCAACCAAACAACTGAATTTTTAACAAAGCAGATCAACTTTCAACCAATCAGTTGAATTTATAACCAAAAAAGACAAATTGTCAAAAAAAGCAGAACCTTCTTCGGAAACTTTTTACCAAACGAGATGAGTTTCCAACCAAAGAAATTTTTAATTTTCAACTAAAATGTTCGTTATTTATGAACAAAATGTTTGAACTCTTTGCCAAAATATGCAGCTGAATTCACAGTTGAATTCAAGCAAAAAAGACGAATTTTCAACAAAATAGTTGAATCCTCAACCAAACCTGGGATTCTTTTGAAATGCCCTAAAATATTCCGTCCTTTAAAATAATTAACGTCTTTTTGAATTCTCTGAAATCTTATTAAATTACTGAAATCAATTGAAAAATATTTGGAATCATTTTAAAACACTTGAAACTTTTCATATCTCTCGAATTGCTTTGGAATCTCTTTAAAAACTCTAAAATATTTAAAAGTCTATGAAATAAAATAAAATGGGAATTCCTTGGAATTCTTTATAACATCTTGAAATATTTCTAGTTTTTTGAAATCTTTGGAAATTTCTTGAAATTTTCTAAAGCTTTTGGAAATTCCTTGAAACTATGTTGTTTTTGCTCTCTCAAACAGAATTGATATAATTTCATTAATTGCTAGTTACATTTTTCGGATTCTATTAGTGGAAAGTGAGCCATTAAAGATTGGTAGAAAATTACTGATTTTATTCATCGAGATATTATCTAATTCTATAGTGGACAACAACTTAAAATTTAATTAATATAATATTTTCAAAACAGTTTTAAACATGGAAAACGTGAAAAATAAAAATGATCAAATAAAGCGATGGTGTAGCATTTCTGATTCTATGAAAAAAAATATGGTCATATTGAGAAATTTGTTGACATGACCTAGTCGGGTTTCATCTTCAAAACATTGCCTTCTGAATGTTCAAACAAAGTTTAAAAAAATAAGAATTTTCTAAAATCTTAAAATTATTATAGTGGATCAATATGAAATCAATATGGATCAATGTATTAATTGCATAGTTTTTTCCTTATCCAAAAGATAAGGTTTTTTTTTGCGCTAATTATGATTTGTTTGTATTTCTTTTGAAGAAAATTGTTTCTCATACATAGAATACTACTTTATACTGATGATTATATTTCTACAGAAATTGTTTAAACGATTTATTATTGTTTTTAGCAATTTTCTCTTAGAATAGAGATAAAAATCCACACTTTTTTCAAAAATTTTCCACTTTTTGTCCACTTTTCAATTAGAGTAAAGTAACAGTTAATTCAAGATACTAAAAATAATTATTTAAACAATTCATTCTTATTGATAATAATTTTCTCGTAGCTTAATAATGATGAACATATTTTCCTGAGATAAAACAGACATTTGGAATATTCTGTAAATTTTCTATATAGATCATATTGAATGTAAATTTTCCTTAAAAAAGTTACTGAAAGCCTTTTTTTAAAATTATTAATAATATGTATTATCTGTTCCTGACTTGCATTACTTATTCAAGTAAAAAGTTCACAAAAAAGTAGAATAATTATGAACCAAAGTAAATTGTTCGAACAATTATTGTTGTTAAATTACATTAATTATTACTGTACTTGGTCGATGAAAAATTGACAAAAAGTGGAAAATAAAAAAAACCGCAGCTATCTAGAATTACTATAGGAGAAGATAATTTTTAGCAATAATAATTTGTTTAAAGAATTATGTTTGTTAAATTTTAATATTTATTACCAAGCTGTGTACGAAGAGAATATTATCAAAAATAATAGTAAATTGTTGAAAAAATTATTCTTGTTAAAAATAATTTATTATTACCTCACACTTCTTAAAAATTGGAAAAAAGTGGTAAATTAAAAAAAACCGCGACTTCCTAACACAAACCTCAAATACACAAACATAAATCTCTCAAGCCCATAAACCTACAATCCTCAAACTCACAAATCCATAAACCTAAAATCTCAAACCCACAAACATCAAACACATGAACCTAAAACCAAAACTCCACAAGCCCACAAACAGCAAACCCACAAACCTTCAACCCACAAACTTCAAACCCACAAACCTCAAACGCACAAACCTAAAACCTTGAAACCACAAAAAATATACCTCAAACCCACAAACCTCAAACCTCCAAACCCGTAAACCCACAAACATAAATCCCTCAAGCCCATAAACCTACAATCCTCAAACTCACAAATCCATAAACCTAAAATCCCAAACCCACAAACCTCAAACACATAAACCTAAAACCCCAAACCCACAAACCTCAAACACATGAACCTAAAACCAAAACTCCGCAAGCTCACAAACACAAACCCACAAACGTCCAACCCACAAACTTCAAAACCACAAACCTCAAACGCACAAACCTCAAAACTTGAACCCACAAAAAATATACCTCAAACCCACAAACCTCAAACTCACAAACCTCAAACCTCCAAACGCGTAAACCTACAAACCTCAAATCCACAAACATAAATCCCTCAAGCCCATAAGCCTACAATCCTCAAACTCACAAATCCATAAACCTAAAACCCACAAACCTCAAACCTTCTAACCCGTAAACCCACAAGCTTGAAACCCACAAACCTCCAAACCCGTAAACCCACAAACCTCAAACACAT
>CAKNXH010001951.1:103151-133086 GCA_932178445.1 Andricus quercusramuli
CAGAAAAAAAGCGATTCTACTAATTCTACACCCCCTTGAAGCTGATTTCGCTGGTAAAAAATTTGGATCTCAGCATGTATGTGCAGTCGCTCCATGTAATTGAATGTTTAGATTATGCATTTCTTTATGCATGTGGTGCACAAATTGTATGATTTCTTCATTGCTATAATGTTCTTTCCTCTATTACCGTATAACAATACTCGTATGCATTACACTTTTATGTTTGCTGTTCTTTCTTCTTAAGAGAACAATGTATTAAGTATCAAAATTTTTTTTAAAAATGGCAAAAAGGCCGCTTCTGTTAACCAAAATTATAGAACTGGTTGGTGATTTGGCGGTTTCGTTAGAACAATTGGAGTCCATAAATTCAAAAAGAACGTTCCGCCATCGCGAAATTTGATAATGTTTAATGCAATAAATTTGATAATGTTTAACGCAAAATAAAAATAATGTTGATAAGAATTCAGACCTCATTCGAAATGCTATGATTTAACAATAAATATTAATAAATTGGACACTGGAAGAGGTTTTGAAAAAAATTTATCCTATATAATTTATCATCTTTAGAAGTAGATGAAATACTCCCCAAATGAGAGGATTACATTCAAAACGAATTAGAGGATCCTCTTAATTTGAGAATAATCCTCTTCAAGGGAACACAAACCTCTCAAATTAAGAGGAATAATTTTCATACCATATTGTAGAGGAAAAATTGCATCAAAATAAGAGGAAAATTCTAAAATTAAGAATATTTTTCTCTCTGTGAAGACCATACATTCCATACCATACAGACTGGCTAAGCTTTCCGGAATTTCAATGGTTTAATCTTTTCTCGTCTGCGTATTTCCTTATCTTCAGGTTATGTTTCTGAACTACTCTTTGTAAAGGTGATGACCAGATAACACAATATTCATTTCCTGTGTAAATGCGGCCGTAGGGTCTGAAATCAGTATGAGGCTCACTTCGTTCGTACGATTCGAAATTGTCAGCAAAATAATGTTCATTTCCTAAATTGAACGAAGCTGTCTTTGGACGAAGATAGCGATCTTCATAAGGAGCATGTGGGGGTATCGGCTGAATTCCGTCTGATCCACCATAATGTTTTTCCGTCGCCATATGTATATAAACGTAGCTCCCTTGAAAATGCTTGGGCTCTCTATCGGGATCCATCCAACAGGGTCGCAAATCCCAATGGTCTACTCTTTGGAACAAAGTTCCATCAAAATCAGGTCCGTCCTCCATTGTTACAAAAATTTCGTCTTTAACAGCAACTGGATATCCAGCTATACCTAATTTTGTGAGAAAAAAATGGACATTTATGAAGTTCTTGTAAACGAGTAACTCAAGCTTTATACAATATTGAACAATCACTAGTCAGCAACTAATGAAATACGCACTGAGAAAAATGAATAGTTGGGGCTACTACCTTTTTATTAGTAAAGCATTCATTATTTTTTACAACTATTCAGTTAGCATAACGCCGACTAAGCAAATAGTCGGGCTAGGAAGGCGTTTTTCGTACTCGTGACTAATATTTAAGTTAGTAATGTTTTAGTATTCAGAGCTACTAATAAATTAATCATCTGTACAACTAATTGATTTGTCTAACAAATTAAAGTAGGTGGCGTAACTATTTTATTTGCTATCTTGGTTGGTACGACTGAGAATGAGACAAAGGTACCAACATACGTGCGGTAAAAAGAGGGAGAACGTTCAAATATGGCCGTCATAACACGCTTTTCGGTTGCTGTCTCGCACGCGTCATTAAATTACAGATTGTTATTTTTCACATAAGTTATGGAAGTGTCAGAAGTGTTGGAAAGTTTAGGCTTACCGGAGTATACCGAAGCATTCAAAGGTATGTATAGGAAATCGTAAAATCCAACTAGTTGTAGGTTTTACTAGATATCCTAACCTACAAAGTGCATCGAAGCATTTGGCAGGTAGGAAAGACGTAACTCGATCGAATTCTTTGATAATTTTTTAATTAATGGACCAAGTTTAAAATTGTAATATTTATTGGAATTTTTTTAAAGTTTTAGATTATTTACTTATTTCGAAAGGGATAATATTCCCAATTTTTGTACACCTTTTGGTGTTAAAATTTCCAAAAGCTTTTTTTTCAGATGATTTGTTTCTTTAATCAGAATTGTGGGATCTTTAAGTTATAAATTAACAAATACTTTTGTAAAACCCAGACTTTTTCAGTTTTGTGTATTGGTGATTTGAAGAGTATTTAAAAAAATGAGTATTAAAAATAATTTAATGCAAGTACACTTTTCAGAATCTCATCACATCGATTTTCGGAATTGGCCGCAGATATACAGCAAGTTTTCCCCAGTGAAATTCCCGTACGTAAGCTATAACATTTCTCACAATTATTTTATATAATATAAACTATAAAAATTCCTAATCACCAGTGGCGAGAGCTTTTTTTGGCAATAGCATTATTTTGAATGCTAGAATTTTGAATCTGAATTATTTGAAATAGAAAGCCCTGAAAAATTAATTGTATAAAATAATTAAACTTCAAAGAAATTATGTATTAAAAAAAGGTTTGAATTTCATAATTGTAATTGAAAAAAAAGAAGAAGAATTTTAGTATTTAATTTTTTCCCCGAACTTTTCTTTTTTTACATCTTTATTGAGTTGAAGGCGGTGGGGGGTGGGGGGATTTTGTATTTTTAACATTTTTATTGAGTTTGAAGCGAGAAAATTTTAGTTTTTAGATTTTGTCGAATTGGTAGATGAACAGTTTATATTTTTTATATTTTTATCGAGCTGGAAAGTAGAAAATTTTTGTTTTCAGTAGTTTATGAATTTAAGGAGTACTAAAAGTGAACATTTTTTTTTTGTTAAATTGGTAGGGAGGAATTGTAGATTGAGTCCCTGTAAAAAAAAGAAAATAGTCATACCTGCTTTGTTAGTAGACTTGACTAACCATATTAGTAAGTTCAACTACCTACGGACAGTCGTTTTCACAAACTAAAATAGTTAGTCTACCTAATTAGATAGTAACGACAACTACTCGTGTCCCAACTAACAAAAATAGTTCTCACAACTAACTAAGTAGCAGTACCATTATTTACTAACTAAAATAGTTGTTCCAACAATCTTATTAGTTGTCCCAACTAATCTTTTTCTTCAGTGCGCATTTACCAAATAAAAAATCTTATTCCCTTAGTAGCTATTATTATTATTATGAACTTTTAAACTCTTAATCCAACGGCTACCGTTTTTTTATTGACTGTTTATATTCACGTCCACTTGCAGGGTCATTAATTTACCACAGGTATCATTAAACAATAGGGTATGTGTGAGAACGTATACTAAGGTATAATAAAAGGTATAATAAAGTATACCATGTTTGAAGTAACTTTGAGAAAACTTAAAGTTACGTCTTTCAGTAAAGCATGTAACTGTAAAGAGTTACTTTCAGAAAAAGTAACTTACCCAAAGCTGGTTGGTGGGACGTACTCGCATAAGCGGCTTCAAGTGGATGCGGCGCAGGAAGACGTTTATAGGGCTTAAACTTCTTTTTATTACTAAGTGAATTGCCCTGCGAACTCAGTGCTGAAAAAAATAGGAATTTTTAATTCCTACAACTCATACTGACAAAGAGAGGTCGCTTGATGCGAAAAGCCGTTTCGATTAAGAATTTACAGGGTGCAAGTACATCAAAATCCGTTAGATATGTATTTTTTTCCTTTGAACCAATGGGACTTTGATTCCGAGATATAAAAGTTTTTGCTTCTAGGTTTGAACGCTCGACCCAGAACTGAAGAGCAAAGCACTCAAGCATCAATACTTAAGCCTCGATATCTCTCCAACAAAGACTTTATTCTCAAAAAAATACTATTCACTCAATAGACCTTGTTCAAAAGCAGATATTTTATTGGCTAAAGTGTATGGAACATAATATGTATAGTATCACTGTTCGGCTCAATAATGATGCTATCGATTCCGTAGTATATGTATTAGTATCAATGAAATATAAAAAATATCGGTTTCAGAAAATGCATTTTTCGCGTTTTCTGATTTTTGATTTTCGATGAGGTACCTCCTCAACTTGTTCCATTTAGTGGAAAAATGAATGTATTTTTTGTTTCCTTTTGAAATATTATTAAACGGTGGTACTGGGGCCTTAAACAGTCCTAGGAATGATTACAATGATTAATTGATGTTATAAGTTTCGTAAATATAATGATTGACTGCTAAGGAATAGAACTGATGGTAACACACGTTCAGAAAAACAATTTAACTAAATTAGACCAAAAATACTGCCCCTTGACTTCAAAATCCGTTGCTTTCCCTGGCGAAAAATTATTATTTTTGCAAAAATTAACACTATTTCATCATTCTCGTCATCTTAGTACAGTTTTAAATGATGCCAGCCAACAAAAAGGAATTTTCCATTTATAAAACTAAACACAACGATTTTAGTAATACTACGAATGTGTTAAAACATGGTCACTTGTTTGTTGATTTTAAGATACAATTTCACAATACTTACCAATAAAATTAAAAATAACCACCAGGGTAATGATCAGAATATGAAAGATCCTCATTATTTCAAATTGTTGGAATCAAAATGATGAACGAAGAATTTGTAGAACAACGCTACTAACGAATATTCTGATATTTCCTGTACATGATATGGAATTATGATATTTGAGTTTCCTGCTTCTTAAGCACAAGTAGCAAACAAATTATTTGTACATGATGGTGACATAGAAACTTTCAATCAGCATCACATTATTTATTCATTTCGCAATATCCGTGATGTTTCTCCCAAACCATTCATGAGGCGGACAAAATTAATCTAAAAACAAACAGCTTCTGATGAAATTCCACATTACTTTTTTCACGACTGGTATCAATATCTCATTTTATTTCTCAAATCATTCTTGACAAGAAAAAAATCTACAAAATAACAGTTTTCAATGTAATTATATTTCTCGATGAATAAGTGAAATAAAGGAAATTATGAAAATAAAAAGAATATGGAATATGACATGAATTGGTAATATTTATTTTTTAAATTTAAAAAAAATGGAATACTCTTTAAGTGTTGCTTAACAAGTTTTAGGCACGTGTAAACATTTTATTTTACCTTGCGAAGCTCAGAGATTCTAATGTGTAGAGA
Source organism: Andricus quercusramuli (assembly GCA_932178445.1). Classification (NCBI taxonomy): domain Eukaryota; kingdom Metazoa; phylum Arthropoda; class Insecta; order Hymenoptera; family Cynipidae; genus Andricus; species Andricus quercusramuli. Next base: position 108,298 of record CAKNXH010001951.1, read on the forward strand.
ATACATAGATTAAAATCTCAATGTGACATATATTTTTGAGACGAGACTTTCAAGTCATTAAAATTCATAACCAGTGATAAATTAGGTAAAGCCTTTAGTAGTAAGCAATATTAATAAATTGTCATTTAGATTTCCAAAACTGAAGAAATATTTTCATAGAATATTTTTTGGCAGCAGTTTTCATTTTTACTTAAAATAGTTTATCAAATGAAAAAGAGTAGTCAACAGTACAATTTCTATTTATAGTCTTTATCCAGTTGTTATTCTCATATTATTGAAATTAATTTTTTTGAGTAAAAGGGAGGTGATTTTTACAGATTCCCAATATGTATTGATGAGTGTTTCACTAAATTACTCAATGTGGTTAAAAACAGAATTTCAGAAAAATTGGTGCTTATCCTGTTGTTATTATTATGTCTTCAATTATAATGTTATACCATTATCAATTCCAACGTTTTGTATGTGGATATCTTTTCCAACTTCAAATTATTGTAGGGAATTTATATTTTTAAGTGAGCTACACTAGCGGCATAAGGCCCTCAGGCCCGACGAGCAGTCAGTCGTTGGCGAACCTCCGAGCCGCAAACAACCTTCCGTATCACTGTGTAATACCTTATTGTTTAATAAACGTATATACTATATTTATGTCTCTTACAAACTTCAGAAGTGGGATTATTATTCCAACGCGCCTAAATCGTTAGCATTCGTGACATTTGTGGTGTTCTTGTGTTTCGCTGACGCGAAAATTCAGATTTTCTCGAGACGCTTCGTGATTCGCGTGCCCGCGGACGCGTCGCTTGTTCAGTTTGTGTTTGTGGCGATTGGAGTGTGTAAAATCTCTTCAACTTTTCGTATCTGGTGTGCCGTTCGCATAAGGCATAAGACCTGTAAAAGAATTCCGATTTTTCAAATAAATTCTGACACGTTTTCGTAAAAAACGTAAATTGGCTAGAATGACGGACTCGGTTGACGCCATGTCTTCGTTTTGGTTCCCGAAAAAGAACGTGGCGTGGCGCGGCAATCGCGCTGCGAGTGCGCACAGCTGAGAGGCAGTAGGCCCGTGGCTGTAGCACAGTTGGGACTTCTGACGTTTTTCAGTGCGCGCGCGTGCAAGGAACTCCCGATGCCCTTACATTCTGAGTGCTAGTGTTTCAAAACTTCTGAAATAGTGAGGCATTATTCTGCCTGGATACCTATGTTGTTGGCGTGGAGCCTAGTGATATGTGTATGTCTAGTGTAGTGAGCCTAGTGCATATCATCTCGAGTTCTGTGAATTGATTTGATATAATTTGAGAGGATTGATTTGATATAATTTTAGTGGATTAACTTCAGATCCTAAGTGTGTTTTTCGAAGAAAAACAGTGCTTCGTTATGAATCCTTCAAATTACAGGGTAGTCACCCTCAAGGAAGTCTGCGCTGGCCGTGGATTAGCAGCTTACGGCACGAAGGCCAAACTTATTAAGCGATTGAAGGAGGCAAATCCGACGGAAAGTTGGCTCCAGGATGCCAAGAAAATTGAGCCTACCGTACGACTCAATGAAATCGACGAGGAGGCTACCGGAAGGGAAAATACTGAATCCATTCCAGACGTAAGGCAAAATCTGAATGGAAATGCAGCCGTCCCAACTCAGCCAAACCTAATACAGAACCAGGCAGGTATGGACAACAGAGAAGTGGAGTTTTTGATTCGGGAACGAAATTTAATGGAACGGGAACTAGAACTCGCAAGGCGCGAGATTGAACTTCTGCGCAACAACCCCGCTCGTCCCGAACCAGAAGCTTTTGCACGACGTATTAATATCACAACCCTGAAGGATTTGTTGGGCGATTTTGATGGCACTGGGCAAGATTTCCGGAAGTGGAAAGAACAGTTCCAACTTCTGTGCAACACCTACGAATTGGACGACGCGAACGGTAGACTTCTGATGCGTGCTAAGCTGAAAGGTAAGGCTTTAAGGTGGATTCACTCAAAGCCTGAATTTATCGAAATGTCAGTGGACAATCTCCTGACACAATTGGCATCCATGTTCGACCATCGTCAATCCAGATTGGCATTGAGGAAAAAATTCGAAAGCCGCCTGTGGAAAGCTTCTGAGTCGAACGAAGACTTGCTGGATTATGTGATTGATGGAATTCCGGATTCATCACTGCGTAATCAAGCGAGAATTCAGCGGTTTACTGAAACGAAAGAACTTCTGTAAGCGTTTGAGAAAATCACGCTGAAGGATGAGGTTAAGGGTACTCAAGAGAGCAATAAAAGTACTCCTTCTGCAAGTCCGAAACCCAACAGCGAATCGAAGGATGAAAGGTCAACCAATAGGACTCCATTGCGTTGCTATAACTGCAGCAAACTCGGACATATGGCGACCGAGTGCCAGCAGCCCGTAAGACCGAAAGGTGCCTGCTTCAAATGTTTTGAAATTGGTCACCAATCCAAGGATTGTCCACGTAAGAAGCCGCAGCCGAAAAGTCAACAGCAAGTCAACAATGTGAATGATGTTTCCCCTGATCAACAAGTGAGCGATGCTGCTGAAATTCTGCTGGGTAAGCATGAATTAAGCAACTCTTCAGAGAATCCGCTCAACGCTAAGTGCTTCAAGATGACGAAGTTCGAGGTCAACTCCGCAGAGGCAAGCCGCTCTCTGACCCCGGATACTCTCCTAGACACAGGAAGCCCGATAAGTTTTGTAAAGGAGTATTTATTCCTGTTAAGTGTATGATCCCGTACGATGGACGTGAGTATAATGGAATAAATAATAGTGCTCTTGTTCTTTTAGGTTTAGTATCAGCGAATATTACTCTAGATGATGTCGCAGGAAAGGTACGACTTATTGCAGTTCCGAACAATACCATGACTAATTCTGTTGTTTTGTGTCGCGATAAATTGTGGGCTTTTAATTTGGGATTAATGGCGTTACCTGAAGTAGAACCTAGAGTCACTGAACAAATTTTCAATATTGATGTCTCGGTAGGCGAAATTACTGATTCACTAGAGATTAATTCGGAATTAGATCAGGAGGTGCAATTGAAGGTTAAAAAACTCTTTACTTCTGAATATCTAAATAAAGAACGCCCGAAATTTCCAAAAGTCAAGACCAAATTAAGTTTACGCTTGACGACATTCTGATAGCTAGCGAATCCTCGGAATGTCATTTCATAATTTTGGAACAAGTTTTTGCCCTTATGGTTGATAATAAATTAGAGTTGCGACTAGGCAAATGCAAATTTCTTCAGACTAAAATTGAGTACCTCGGTTACGAAGTTTCAGCCGAAGGCATCAGCCCAACCGATCACGGAATTGAAGCGGTTTTAAAGTTTCCTCTACCCCAGAACATCAGGCAAGTCCAGAGTTTCTTAGGAATATGTTCCTACTTCAGAAAATTCATAGAGGGCTTTTCTGTCATTGCTAAGCCCCTTTACGATTTGCTTAGAAAAAATGTTCCTTTTAAGTTTGGTCCAGATGAACTTCAGGCTGTGGAGAAACTTAAAGCTAAATTAATAGAATCACCGGTATTGAGCATTTACAACCCTCAGGACGAAACCGAACTTCATTGTGACGCCAGCAAGGTAGGCTTTGTAAAGTAGAATTGCAGCTAAGCAACATTTGTTTTTAATAATAGACTCCTTCACGAAATTCGTCAAGCTGTACCCCGTTAAAAGTACAGACACCAAAGAAGCGATTAATTGTCTGAATGATTTTTTCCGAAATTATAGTAGGCTGAGAACCATTATTTCAGACCGTGGTTCTTGTTTCACATCTCAAGATTTTAAGGATTTTATAGACGACAAGAAAATAAATCATGTTCTGATAGCGACAGCATCCCCTAAGGCAAATGGCCAGGTCGAGAGGGTCAATCGCGTAATAACTCCAATGTTGGCGAAACTCTCCGATCCTTCTTCCGGCAAATTATGGTACAAAATGTTACCCGACGTGGACTTTGCTTTAAATAATACCGTACACAGCACTACAGGAACAAGTCCTAGTAAATTATTATTTGGGGTAAACCAACGTGGTTCTGTGATTGATCCTGTGCAGGATTATTTGGAGCAAGTCAAAGACAGTCATGAAGCCCGTGACCTCGAAAAGGTTAGGTCCGAAACGGTTAAGAAGAATAAGAAGTATCAAGAATATAATAAGGCTTACCTTGACAAAAAACATAAACATCCACGAAAATACCAGTTAAGTGACTATGTGATGGTAAAAAAACTACGATACTACGCCTGGAGCATCGCAAAAGCTCATTCCGCGCTTTAAAGGCCCTTACGAAGTTGTTAAGGCGCTACGCAACGATAGATATGTGCTAAAAGATGTCGAGAATATTCAGGTTACTCAAAAACCATACATAGGATAGGTACATGGGAATCATGTAATATGAAACCTTGGTACGACGATCTTATTTCTACAATATATAATGTTTATTGCGATTATTTCTCGTATGACGATTTAGTTTAAGTTACTTTTGTGAGTATTAGTTTGAGTCAAACTATTTGTCAGAATGGACGAGTTGTAGGGAATTTAGATTTTTAAGCGAGCTACACTAGCGCCATAAGGCCCTCAGGCCCGACGAGCAGTCAGTCGTTGGCGAACCTCCGAGCCGCAAACAACCTTCCGTATCACTGTGTATTACCTTATTGTTTAATAAACGCATATACTATATTTATGTCTCTTACAAAATGAATTAAAAATTCTTTTAAATATTTTTAAATTCCTTAAAATATTTCAAGTCCTTTGAAAAATTTTACACAACCCTTGAAACTTTTTAAAGTTTTGAAAATCCCTCTGAATCTTTTTAAATACAGTAACAATTTTCAAATCCTTTTTTTTAATTTTCTAATATTAATAATATCTCTTGAAAATGCCTTGGATTCTTTTGAAATGCCCTAAAATATTCCCAGTCCTTTAAAATTATTTATAACTTTTCAAATTCTTTGAAATCCTATTAAATTACTGAAATAAATTGAAAATTCTTTGAAATTTTGTCAAATTTCCTAAAATTTTGCAAAATTGTCCAAGCTTCAGGTAACACCTTCAAATAATTGAAAATCTTTGTCATTTTTTGACAGGATGCGTAGTTTTTGTTTTTATCGTAAAAAATAACAAAATTAATTTTCTTGAAAAACAACACAAGAGACGAAAAAAATGAAAAGTTTTTCAACCGAAAAATACCTACACATTTGTTATAAACTCTTGTTATGAAAATATATAAAAAAATAAAAAATTAACTTTTTTAAAAAAGAGCACAAGCTACAATAACAAACTTAATAAAATTTCTCGATTAAACTATCAACATTGTTTTTTTTATAGGACGCGCACTTTTTTTGTAATTACAAAAACAAGACAAAGAAAATACTTTTATTTCAACACCAATTATTATGAATTGCAATAATACACATTTTTAGAATTGATAGATTTTTCAGGGTAGCTGAGAATAAAATTTAATGTGAAATAAGAAACGAGTATTGAAGTAATCATGAAAAATAAATTTTGTACATTATTTTACAATATCTGAATAAGCGGTCCCAGGCCAAGATACGTAGAAGTAAATATGACATACATTTGATATAACAGTGTTGAACATAAAGTAGAAAGTTCATATTTTTGACAAAATTGAGTGCAAAGCACGACATACGTGATGAGCATGTGTTCGTTAAAGCCCAAGGAGCTTTAACAAAAGAGAATTCACAATCACCAAATTACAGTTTCCGATGCTTTGACCTCTGATTTTAAAAGGTCTTCGAGCTGACATACTTTGTGGAAAATACAAAGAAAAAAGGTACTTTCATATTATTGAATAATGTTATTTATTTATACGTTTTAATATACATGATGAAAATATATCTAGATTGACAGGAATAATTAAAATTATAGGATAGGGATATCTTGGGAATATCCTTGGCATATAAAATTACTATATATGAAGGTGTCCTCAAGAATGTCCTATTAGGAGACTAAAACCATGGTAACCTATTGTATCTTCTTTTGTTTGAACAAAAATATTTATAATAACTTTGCTTACTTTACAAATGTATCTGAGAGTCTGACATGAAGAAGCCATATCATGATTATTTCCAAAACCACATCAACTTAGACTGGTTCTTGTTTGCAAAAATATACGAACTCTAGTTTATGTTTACTTTTTTTTGTGCAGTGGGTCGGTACTATCCTAATCACAACTAATTATGAATAAATTTCTCATAAATTTCTCATTGTGTCTCATAAGGTGTAACGGAACACCTAATGAGACACGCCCAATTTTTTCACTGAATCCACAGACAGGGCCCCCCCCCCCCCCAAAAAAAAACGATTCTACTAATTCAACACCCCAGCGGCTGCGCCCGTCTTTGAAAATATTTGCACTAGTATTCACCAACAATATTTTTGTTGTACACAAGGAAAATCGCAGTAAAACCCGTGTATAGTACAACAGACTTGAGTTCAACCTGGTGCCGAAACGACAAATGGCTATGCAAATTTTCAAAGTGACTGTTGAATTACTGAAGCTTCTGTCAACACCCTACTTCTTGCAAAGCCAGTATACCGAGACTCGAACTCGTAGTAGAGTTTATTATGATATATTGTTATTATATTATATTATATATTATTATATTACATATTTTCATATAATTTAAACAAGTTAGGCGACAAAGACAAGCGATCCATCACGGTTCACTGACCGTTGCATACTGATTCTTACACCGAGAACAAAATATTCGTAATTTGAAAGGAATACTCCTCTTCTTCAATCCCCTCATATTGCTCTCTCCAAAGGAGAATATTCCTCTAGAAATTAGAGGATTTTTCTCTTTTTTTTAGGAAAGAGATAGCAAATGGAAGTCTTCCCCACTTTCCCCTCAGATTGAGTATAATCCTCTAATTTGTAGAGGAATTTCAAATCAGAACTTGCGCATGCGGATTTAATCGAGCATAATAACAAGTTATGTCAAGTTATGTCAAGCATAATAACGTTAGTAAATTAACTTGTTTAGTGTCAATCTGTTTTGAGTTTGTTGGATTTTCAAGGATGCAAAGCATTATTAATATAAAAAAATTGCTCAAGAGCTGATTTCGCTGGGGAAAAGTTTGGATCTCAGCATGTATGTGCAGTCGTTCTATGTAAGTGAATTTTTAGATTATGCATTTCTTTATGCATGTGGTGCACAAATTGTATGATTTCTTCATTGCTATAATGTTCTTTCCTCTATTACCGTATAACAATACTCGCATGCATTACACTTTTATGTTTGCTGTTCTTTCTTCTTAAGAGAACAATGTATTAAGTATCAAAAAATTTTAAAAAAATGGCAAAAAGGCCGCTTCTGTTAACCAAAATTATAGAACTGGTTGGTGATTTGGCGGTTTCGTTAGAACAATTAGAGTCCATAAATTCAAAAAGAACGTTTCGTCACCGCGAAATTCGATAATGTTTAATGCAATAAATTTGATAATGTTTAACGCAAAATAAAAATAATGTTGATAAGGATTCAGACCTGATTCGAAATTCTATGATTTAACAATAAATATCAATAATTTCGACACTGGAAGAGGTCACACGCATCAAATATAATGATAAATTAATTGATTGTATTAATATTCATCAGTGTTAAGTAATTTGAATAAATTTTCATATCATTTTCATTGGAAATGTATATGTAATTATTTGAAAAAAATTTATCCTATTTAATTTATCATCTTCAGAAGTAGATGAAATTCTCCCCAAATGAGAGGATTACATTTAAAACGAATTAGAGGATCCTCTCAATTTGAGAATAATCCTCTTCAAGAGAAGCTTGAGAATCCTCTCAAATTAAGAGGAATAATTTTCATACCCATATTGTAGAGGAAAAATTGCATCAAAATAAGAGGAATACTCTCAAATGAAGAATATTTTTTTCTTGGTGTAAGGCCATACATTCCATACCATTCAGACTGGCTAAACTTTCCGGAATTTCAATGGTTTAATCTCTGCTCGTCTGCGTATCTCCTTATCTCCATGTTATGTTCCTGATCTACTCTTTGTAAAGGTGATGACCAGATAACACAATATTCATTTCCTGTGTAAATGCGGCCGTAGGGTCTGAAATCAGTATGAGGCTCACTTCGTTCGTACGATTCGAAATTGTCAGCAAAATAATGTTCATTTCCTAAATTGAACGAAGCTGTCTTTGGACGAAGATAGCGATCTTCATAAGGAGCATGTGGGGGTATCGGCTGAATTCCGTCTGATCCACCATAATGTTTATCCGTCGCCATTCGTATATAAACGTAACTCCCTCGAAAATTATTGGGCTCTCTATTGGGATCCATCCAACAGGGTCGCAAATCCCAATGGTTTACTCTTTGGAACAAAGTTCCATCAAAATCAGGTCCGTTCACCATTGTTACAAAAATTTCGTCTTTAAGAGCAACTGGATATCCATCTATACCTAATTTTGTGAGAAAAAATGGACATTTATGAAGTTCTTGTGAACTAGTAACTCAAACTTTACACAATTTTGAACAATCACTAGTCAGCAACTAATGAAATATGCATTCACTAAATGAAAAATCTCTTTCCCTTAGTAGCTATTATTATTATTATCATTATTATTATTATTATCAAGAACTTTTAAACTCTTAATCCAACGGCTACCGTTTTTTTATTGACTGTTCATATTCACATTAACTAGCAGGGTTATTACTATACCACAGGTTCAATTAAACTATAGGGTATATGTGGGAAAGTATACTTAGGTAAAATAAAGGGTTTAATAAAGTCATGTTTGAAGTAACTTTCAGGAAAGTGAAAGTTACGTCTTTTAGTAACGCATGTGTGAAGAGTTACTTTAAGAAAATGTAAGTTACCCGAAGCTGGTTGGTGGGATGTACTCGCATAAGCGGCTTCAAGTGGATGCGGCGCAGGAAGACGTTTATACGTTTTATACTTCTTTTTATTACTTAGTGCATTGCCCTGCGAACTCAATGCTGTAAAAAAATAGGAATTTTTAATTCCTACAACTCATACTGACAAAGAGAGGTCGCTTGATGCGAAAAGCCGTTTCGATTAAGAATTTACAGGATGCAAGTGCATCAAAATCCATTAGATATGTATTTTTTCCTTTGAACCAATGGGACTTCGATTCCGAGATATAAAAGTTTTTGCTTTTAGGTTTGAACGCTCGACCCAGAACTGAAGAGCAAAGCACTCAAGCATCAATACTTAAGCCTCGATATCTCTCAAACAAAGGCTTTATTCTCAAAAAACATACTATTCACTCAATAGACCTTGTTCAAAAGCAGATATTTTATTGACTGAAGTGTATGGAACATAATATTTATTGTATCACTATTTGGCTCAATAATGATGCTATCACTTTTATAGTATATGCCTGGTTTTTGATTTTCGATGAGGCACCACCTCATCTTGTTCCATTTAGTGGAAAATTAAATGCATATTTTCATTTTCTCTTTAAAATAATTTTAAAATATGGTCTTGGAGCCTTAAGCGGTCCCAGAATGATCAAAATGATCAATTGATGTTATAAGTTTCGTAAATATAATGATTGCTAAGGAATAGAACTGATGGTAACACACGTTCAGAAAAACAATTTAACTAAATTAGACCAAAAATACTGCCCCTTAACTTCAAAATCAGTTGTTTTCCCTGGCGAAAAATTATTATTTCTGCAAAAATCAACACTATTTCTTCATTGTCATAATTTCGGGACAGTTGGAAATGACGTTAGCCACTAAAAATTAAGTTTACTTTATAACACTAAACATATTCATGTTAGTAATAATACGAATGCGCTAAAAAATGCTCACTTGTTAGTTGATTTGAACATAAAATTTCACCATACTTACCAATAAAATTAAAAATCACCGCCAGGGTAAAGATCATAATATGAAAAATCCTCATTATTTCAAAGTGTTGGAATCAAAATGATGAACGAAGAATTTGTAGAACAACGCTACTAACGAATATTCTGATATTTCCTGTACATGATATGGAATTATGATATTTGAGTTTCCTCCTTCTCAGGCACAAGTAGCAAACAAATTATTTCTACGTCATGGTGACATAGAAACTTTTAATCAGCATCACATTATTTATTCATTTCGCAATATCCGTGATATTTCTCCCAAATTATTCATGAGGCGGACAAAATTAATCTAAGAACAAACAGTTTCTGATGAAATTCCACATTATACAGACAAAACTTTTACCTGTACTAAAAACTCGAAAAACAAGAATTATTTACACACTTTATCTAGCTTACTTTACTTTATTCACGACTGGTATCAATATCTCATTTTATTTCTCAAATAATTCTTAACAAGAAAAAAATCTACAAAATAGCAGTTTTTAATGTAATTATATTTCTCGATGAATACGTGAAATAAAGGAAATTATAACAATAAAAAGAATATGGAGTATGACATGAATTGGTAATCTTATGTTTCAGAGATATATTATTTTTTAGGCACGTGTAATAATATTATTTTACCTTGCGAAGCTCAGAGATTCTAATGTGTAGAGAATACATAGATTAAAATCTCAATGTGACAAATATTTTTGAGAACAGACTTTCAAGTCATTAAAATTCATAACCAGTGATAAATTAGGTAAAGCCTTTAGTAGTAAAGAATATTAATAAATTGTCATTTAGATTTCCAAAACTAAAGAAATATTTTCTTAGAATATTTTTTGGCAGCAGTTTTTATTTTTATTTAAAATAGTTTATCAAATGAGAAAGAGTAGACAACAGTAGAATTTCTGTATATAGTATTTATCCAGTTGTTATTCTCATATTATTAAAATTAATTTTTTTTCGTAAAAGGGAGGTGATTCTTAAGATCCCAAACGAATTTCAAACAAAATAGTTAAATTTGCTACCAAATGATGAATCTTCAACTGAAATTATGAATCTTTATGCAAACAACTGACTTTTTGAGAAAGTAGATCAATTTTCAAGCTAGTGGTTAAAATTTCAACCAAAACAGATAAATGAAAAAAAAACCGAACCTTCTTCAAATTTTTTTTACCAAGTCCTAAAAAAAAGCTCTGGTGGGCGGAAATCCAAATCGGATTAGTAATATATCCATTGTCTCTATTGATGTTATTAGGGTGTTTTAAGATTTCAATTGCTTCTCTATGTTTTCTTGGCAAAATATTGTCTGTTTTTGCGATGACGGTTGTTTTTTCAAATGAAATGCTATGCACTGTTTTGATCTGATGCTCAGCGAGTGCTGATTGTTTGAACAATTTTAGCCTGACTTCACTCTCATATTCCTTTATAGGTTGACTCACCGCACTCCCGGATTCTCCAATATAGACTTCGCCACAAGAGCAAGGGATTTTATACACTCCCGGATCACTCAGGTACAAGATCACTGAAAAAGCACCTCTCAGTGATCCGGGAGTATATAAAATCCCTCACTCGTGTGGTAAAGTCTATTTTGGAGAAACCGGGAGATCGGTGAGACAACGTATAAAGGAAAATGAGAGTAAAGTCGTTTATTCTACTGGATACTTTTAAATCTTTTGAAATTCCATGAAATTATTGAAATCTCTTCCAAATGCCTTGTATTCTTTTTAAATACGCAAAAATATTCCCAAAAATTTTTTATTTCTTCAAATTAGTGAAATAAATAAAAAATTCATAGGAGTCTTTAAAAATTCTCTAAAACATTTTACTTCCTTTGGAATCTTTCAAAAATACGTGGAACTTTTTAAAGCTCTTGAAAATGCCTTTGAATCTTTTAAAATACCAAAAAAATATTTCAAATACTTTGAATCACATTATATTACTCAAATCAATTAAAAATTTCTTGGGATCTTTTGAGATAGCCTAAAATATTTCAAATCCTTCTAAACCACTTCATATTATTGCAAGCAATTAAAAATACCTTGAGGTATTTCGAATCCTTCAAAATATTTTTAAATTGCCTTGGAATTTTTAAAAACACCATAAAATATTTCCATTCCTTTGGAGTTCCTTCAAGTTATTATTGAAATAAATACAAAATTCTTTGGAATCTTTAAAAATTTTCTGAAATATTTCAAGTGTTTGAATCCTCTAAGGCAATTAAATACTTTTTTTAATCATTAGAATTATAAATATCTCTGAAAAATTCCTTTCATTCTTTTGGAATTCCCTAAAATATTTCCAGTCCTTTACAATTATTTCAAGTTACTCAAATAAATACAAAATTTCTTGGAATCTTCTGAAATTTTCTCAAATATTTTCCTACAATATATATTTATTTTGAACCCTTTAAAATCACTTAAAACTTTTTGAATCCTATGAAATCCTGCTTAATTACTGAAATCAAATAGAAATTCCTTGGAACTCTTCACAGCACCTAAAAAGATTTCTAGTTATTCAAAATCTTTTGAAATTTCTTGAAACTTTGAAAAATACGCTATAGCCTTTAAATTTCTTTGAAATCCGTTGGAATTATTAAAATCAGTTGAAAATTCTATGGAATTTTTTTAAATATCCCAAAATCCTAAAAAAAATTGCAAAGCCTTTGGAATGTTTTATAGGATGCGTAGTTTTTGTTTTTATCGGGAAAAATAACATTCAAAATAAAAAAAATTGAATTTTTGGAAAAACCAGATACTAAAAAAAGTTTAATGACAGCTAAATCTTTAATCCGAAAACACGAATTTTCAACAAGAGTTGAGTTTTCAAACAAAACAAAAATTTTAGTCAATAAGGAAAAAAAGTTGCATTCCAAATGTCGAATTTTAAAGCAAGAAGATTAATTTTCGACAAGAAAGGTCAAATTTGTAACAAATTACATACATTTTTAACCAAATAGTTGAAGTTTCAAAATAAAAAAGATCAACTTTGGAACAAAAAAGGAATTGCTACATTTTCATTTCAAGAAACTAATTTTCAAATGAAAAACCCATTTTTCCACCAAATTAATTAATTATAATTAATTATAATTTAATTTAATAATTATAATTTCACAATTCAAGTATCAATAGTTTTTGAAATTATTGAAATGATCAGTAGATAAAAAACTTTAACATCATAATTAATTAATAGTAATAATTAATAATTATTCCGTATTACCCTGGTCAAGAAAATTAACATCAAAAAATTTAATTTCTACAAAATTATTGAACTTTTGAGCCAAAAAAAGAACTTTCTACAATACAGCTTTTCAACAAAATAAATATATTTTCACCCAAATAGTTAAATTTTTAGCGAATTTTCTGCTAAAAATATAAGTTTCCAACGAAATGCATGAACTTGCAACCAAATATTTGAATTTCCGACTAAAAAAGATCAATTTTCAAACACACGTGGAATAGTTAAATTTTGAGTTTGAAAAAATTAATTTTCAACAAAAAAAAAAGTTTCAAAAATAGTTGAGTTTTCATACAAAGATTTAAAAAAATTAAAAATTGCTCAAGTTAGAACATTCAAAATTGCAGTTTATGAATTTGGAATATTCCATTTTTTAATTAGGTATTTAACTTTGTACATTTCAACTAAAATGTGTTAATCTTGTAATACTTATTCAAAAAGTACTATATATTTTGTAACTGTTCCAATTTTATATTGGATAATAACTTCAGTCTCCAGTTTCCACATTTTCAACTTGTGTTAAAATGTTTAATCTTCAAATTTTTTTCAAGAGTATTTATTTTTTATTGGTTAGCACTTGAAACGTATACCTTATTTATTCATAAATAATTTATTTAAGTGCTATAATTGCTTTAATTATTATTCAATAATGGGTACAATTTCAAATATCGTACATTTAAAGAGAAAAGGGGGAAAGGGGGAAGTTTTTTGAGAATAGAGGAAAAAAGGGGATTATTAACGCTTTCTCATTACAAAATTGTGGCAATCGACATAAAATTTTATTATTTTCCACGATAGGGAGCTTCGTCTAATATATCACCGTTGACGAGTTTGAAGTATAGGTCAAAGCTTTGTCTGTATAATGTTTGTCAAACTGAGATTTCAGTCTATGCGAGAAGTGAAATTTCATCAGAAGCTGTTTGTTTTTAGATTAATTTTCTTCGATTCATGAATAATTTGAGAGAAAAAACACGGATATTGTAAAATGAATAAATTATGTGATGCTGATTAAAAGTTTCTATGTCACCATGAAGTACACATCATTTGTTTACGACTATTGCTCAAGAAGGAGGAAACTAAAATATCATAATTCTGTATCATGTACAGAAAATATCAGACGATTCTTCAGCAACGTTGTTTTACAAATTTTACGTTCATCATTTTTATTCCTACATTTTGAAATAATGAGGATCTTTCATATTCTGATCTTCACCCTAGTGGTTATTTTTAATTTTATTGGTAAGTATTCTAAAATTTTATTTTAAAATCAACTAACAAGTGACCATTTTTTAACACATTTGTCGTATTACTAAAATCAATGTGTTTAATTTATTAAAACTTAATTTTCAGTGTCTAACATTTCTCTACTCATAATTGAATTCGAATTTAACAAATAATTAGTTGAATTCGTGTAATCTAGATTTAGAGACGAGCAGTCAAAATGGAATAATTTTATATTGAAATCGTTTAAAACTTAACAATTTTAAATAAAAATCGACTGTAGTCGTAGGAAAGATATAGTGGATAGGAGAGTGATCTAGTGAGTACCAGAGGAGGAAGTGAGAGGATAAATGTCGAGGGAGGTGGAAGGGCGGAGTGACTTGTCTATCTCGTAAGATAGAAAGAGATAGCAAGATAGCAGGCGTTTTCTTTTTCTGTTTTCTATTGGAAAGAACTGAGTTAGAGGAGTTTTGATTTGTTGGTCGTGAGAGAGGAGAGAAGTTAGTCAGTGGATCGGCTGAGAGGGCTGGTATGTCAGCTGTCTCAGCGGAAACGGGTAGGCTGGTATGCCAGCTAACCCGTTAGCGGAGGAAAGAAGGGGCAGAAGTTAAGTGACCAGAGAAAAACAAAGTATTGTGTTTTTACGAATTTCCTTTATTTATGTTAGACTCTTACCATGGTTGATTACAGATAAGTACCGTAAAGTAAAGCGTCGGAGTTCGTTGTTGCTTCCTCACAAGAGGGCGAAGGCGATGCGTCGTCAATTTTCCTCTGGCTGGCATCCAGCTGGAGGACTCTGGCGGTCGAGAGAGAGTTCTGTTCTGCACGGCAATGGCTTGCGGTGGAAACTTAGGGCTGGGTTCTCTGCAGTTCTGCTTCTCTGCCGTTCTGGGCTCGTGCGCGCCCTTTTAACGGGGAGGCTGCGTGGGCGTTGCGTGGGAGTCGAGCGGGGAGGGTAGAAAATCGTTGGTGGGAGATGCGCGCGTCGAGTTTCGAGGGCGCTCTACTCGCAACTCTCGCCTCTACCCGCCCAACGCCTTGCTGACGTCACTGCTGACGTCCCTTCATGGAGTACCTATTTCTCTCTTTTTCTAACTTGCGGGTCTAATTACTAGTTATTATAATTTAAAATGGTTGCCTATTAAATGAATAAACGTCGTCTGCGAGAGTGTTTTAAATCTACCAATAAAAGAGTCTCGTTCTATGCGAGCCGCGTATAACAAAATATAATGATTGATATTTCACAAAAAAAAATTTATTTCAAACCAGAAACTATTGAATTCAACGAAAAAAGACAATTTTTTAGCGAAATGATTGAATCTTGAACCAAAAAAGATTTTTCAAACGAGAGAGAAAAAATTTCAACCAAATTGTTGAATTTACAAACCAAAAAGTTTAATTTTCTACCCAAAAGAGACTAATTTTTAATAAAATACATTAATTTTCAGCGTTGAATCTTCACGTTAAAAAAAAACACACTTTTCAACGAAAAATAGAATACTTAAATTTTCAGTTAAAAGAATTTTTTTTAAGCGAAAAAAAAATTCCCAACAAAAGAATAGAATATTTAATCAAAGTGATGAATCTTTGAAGAACAAAATAGATTTTTATCAAATTAGTGGAATTTTTAACGAAGAAGTTTCATTTTGTACCCGAAAAGGCAAATTTTTGACAAAAAAAGCAAATCTTCATCACAAAAGTTATATTTTCAACCACAAAGATAAATCTTCAATTAACAAAATTAATATTTAACAAAGTAGTTTAACTTCCAACCAAATACTTGAATTTCTAACCAAAGAAGACAAATTCTCAATGAAATTTTTTTTTTGTCTATTTATTATAGGATGAAAAATGTAATGGTTGATAAGACAACCAAATTTTTTTTTAAACCAGAAATAGTTGAATTCTACCAAATAAGATGATTTTCCAGCAAAATAGTTGCATCTTGAACCAAAAAAGATTTTTCAGTCAAGAAAGAAAAAAAATTTCAACCAAATTGCTGAGTTTTTAAACCAAAAAGACGAATTTTCTACAAAACAGTTGAATTTTTAATTGAGAAGTTGTTCTACCCAAAAGAGACTAATTTTCAATTCGCTACATAAATTTTCAACCGAATAGTTGAATTTTTAAATAAATAAAACCAATTTTCAACCACAAATGGAATAGTTCAATTTTCAGTTAAAAGAATATTTTATAACAAAAAAACAATGTTCAACAAAAGAGTAAACTTTTAAATCAAAGTGATGAATCTGCAAAGAAACAAATAGATTTGCAACAAATTAGTTGAATTTTCAACAAAAAGAGTTGAATTTCTAACCAAAAATCTAACAGTTGATGTTTCAAATAATAAATATTTCAATTTTAAATAAACAACAGCTGAATTCACCTAAAAATACGAATTTTCAACTGTCCCAAAATGATGAAAATGTTGAATTAGTCTTTATTTTTGCACATATAATAATTATTCGCCAGGCCTTTGTTTCAGAGATATGAAGGTTTAAATATTTATGCTTGAGCGCTTTGCTCTTCAGTTCTGAGTCGAGCGCTCAAGCCTAAAGGCAAAAACCTTTATATCTCGGAATCTAAGACCCATTGATTCAAGGAAAAAAATACCTATTTAATGGATTTTGATGTACTTTCACCGTATAAATTCTTAATCTAAACGGCTTTTCACATATCACGACCTCTCTTTGCCAGCGTGAGTAGTAGGAATTAAAAAATCCTATTTTTTCTTACAGAATTGAGTTCTCAGGGCAACGCCCTAAGTAATAAAAAGAATTTTAAACGTCTTCCTGCCCCGCCAGCGCCGCACCCGAATGAAGAAGCTCTTTCACGGGAAAGGCCCTACCAACCAGTTTTGGGTAAGTTACTTTTTCTTAAAGTAAGCTTTCAAAATTTTTAAACATTTTTAAGATTTGAAGGGGTTTCACCAGATTTAAGGGATTGCAACGGATTGCAAAACAAATGATAATATTTCAAGGGTTTTTTTCGTATTTTAAGGGATGTCAAAAGATTGACGAGTTTTCCAGGAGTTTTCAGAGATACACAAAAAGTTTTAAAAGTTGAATAAATTTACATTCGCCTAAATAATAGCTACTAAGGACAAGAGATTTTTCATTTGATGAATGCGTATTTCACTAATTGCTGACTAGTTTTAATGCGGGCGGGAAGCCCATGAAGAACTCCCCTGGCGCTCAAGCTATAAAGCCTATTGTGCTACTAGTTGCTGACTAGTGGTTGTTCAAAATGTTGTAAAGTTTAAGTTACTAGTTCACAAGAACTTCATAAAGTCCATTTTTTTCTCACAAAATTAGGTGCAGATGGATATCCAATTCTTCTTGAAAACGAAGTTCTTGTAAAAATGATGGACGGACCTTATTTTAAAGGAGGGATGTACCTAAGAGAAGAATGGCATGAGCCACCCTTTTGGATGAGACCGGATGGCCGGTCGGCTCCCAAGCCTTATCGAGGGATGGCTTACGTTTACATAAAAACGGCGGCGCAACATTTTAGTGCACGTTACGGAATCGATCCAATGCCCCTATATGATGTTTTTGATGAACGCACTGTTCGCGCAGAGGAATCTTGGTTCTACTTAGGAAATGAGAAATTTTTTGCTATCAATTTCGAACCGTACGTAGTAACTGAGCCCCAACCTGATTTCAGACCCTACGGCCGCATTTACGTAGGAAATAGATATGGTGTAATCTATTCAGCAAGTTTACAACAAAAATCAGAAGAGAATCCTGCAGATAAGAAGAAACGCAGGAAGCAGAAAGTAAGCCAATTGAAATCCTGGAGGGTTTAGTCAGTCTGTATGTTCTGGAATGTATGGTCGTAAGAATCAGTGTGCAAGAGTAAGTGAACCGCGACGGATCGCTTGTCTCTTCCACCAAACCTGTTTAAATTAGATGGAAATATATAATATAATAAGAAGACATAATAAAATTTACTAAGACGAGTTCGAGTGTGGGTATACCAGGTCGAACTCAAGTCTGTTGTACTATACACGGGTTTTACTGCGATTTTCCTTGTGTACAACAAAAATATTGTTGGTGAATACTATTGCAAATATTTTGAAAGACGGGCGCAGCCGCTGGGGTGTAGATTTAGTAGAATCGTTTTTTTTGGGGGGAGGGAGATTTCCGTGGATTCTGTGAAAATATGAAGTGTGTCTCATAAGGTGATTGAGAAATTTATTTATAATTAGGAGAGATTAGGATAGTACCGGCCACTGCACAAAAGCAGAGCAAATAAACCAAAAGTTCATATATCTTGGCAAACAAAAACCAGTCTAATAATTGATGTGGTTTTGGAAATATTTAATGAAATGGCTTTTCCAAATTTAATGAGATAGAAATCATTTTCTTATAGTCGAAATTTCCCAAAATCTTTATAAAATAGATTTTTTTTAACCAATGTAAGATATGAACTAATGCTTGTAAATTGGTTATATTGAACAATTGAAAACAAAGAAAATATTGATCTATCGCATATGGCCTGAGTGAAGTTATAGAAAATATTGAATGCAATTAAACTTTTCAAAATAACATTCTATACTTGCAGAAAAAACTGTCAGATACATTTTCTTGCGTGCATTTGTAAAGTGAGCAAAGTTAAATATTTTTTTTTAAACAAAAAGATATAAAATAGGTTACCATAGTATTAATCTCCTAATGGGACGTTCTTGAGGATACCTTCATATATATAGTAATTTTATATGCCAAGGATATCCCCAAGGTATCCCTATCCAATAATTTTAATTATTCCTGTCAATCTAGATATATTTTCATCATGTATATTGAAACGTATAAATAAATAACATTATTCAATGCTATGAAAGTGCTTTTTTCCTGTTATTTTCTACAAAGTATGTCAGCTCTTTTAAATGATACATATATCTATCTGTTTGTATAAAATTAAATACATTAATTCCCATCTTATTTTTAAAAAATGTTGTTATTAAACATTTCATTTTTTATCTCTCATTGTTTTTATTGTACCTTGTGTCTTTTTGTCGGCGTTTTTGTTTTTTATTGATTCATTTGCTGTTTTTTTGTTTTTGATTTGTTTCGACGTTTTGAGACCACCCGAGCGAGGAGAAATGGATTTTTAAATTATAAATATCTGTCTGTCTGTATAACACTAAATACATAAATTCATATCTCATTTAAAAACAATTTTGTTATTAAACATTTTATTTTTTATCTACCATTTTTTTATTGTACCTTGTGTATTTTTGTCGACGTTCTTTTAACCAAACAGTTGAATTTTAAACCTAAAAAGCTGCTTTTTAACAAACATATTAAAAAAAATAATATCATCAAAAACAATAATTTTCAATTTACAAAGAACGTCTTTTTTACAAAACAGTCAAATTTTCAACAGAAAAATTGAATTTCCGACCTAACTGTTAAATTTTCATGCCACGAAGATGAATTTTCTAGTGTTTGAATGTTTTTAAATTAAAAAAGTAGTAATCGAAAAATAATTTGTTGATTAAAAGAAGGAACAAACCTCATTATTTTGAATCAAGCAGATTGTTACTTCTTTGAAAGGCACTTCAACTTTGATTTAAAAAAATTAAGTAATAGAAAAAGAATGATAATTCTAATCTGGATCAAGGAATTTCGGAAAAGAATTATGATTCTTATTTGGAACAGGGATTCCTTTAAACACAATGAAAATTTTGAATACTGATCAATACATATTAAGAATCTGTGAGCATCATGTCTCTATTCACTCAGAAAAATTAATTTTAATATGTGATGATATGAGAATGACAACTGGATAAAGACCGTATACAGAAATTGAAATATCGTTTACTCTTCTTCATTTGATAAACTATTTGAAATAAAAATAAAAAATGCTGCCAAGAAAAATTTTAAAAAATATTTCTAAGAAAGGCAAGCTAGATTAAGTGTATAAATAATTCTTGTATTTCCTTCTTAGAAGAAAGAATGAAAAAACCTTAGCAGAGGTGACACGTAGTCTATAGACATACACGTTTTACATTATTAAAGACTTCTCATCGTGAAATTTTGAAAATCTACAAGAAACTTTATTATTATTTTCCACGGTGAAGGGCTTTGTTTAATGTATCAGCGTAAAATGTTTGTCAAATTGAGATTTCAGTCTAGCGAGAAGTGAAGTTTCATCAGAAGCTGTTTGTTTTTAGATTAATTTTGTTCGATTCATGAATAATTTAGGTGAAACGACACGGATCTTGCAAAATGAATAAATAATGCGATGCTGATCAAAAGTTTCTATGTCACCATGACGTACATTCAATTTGTTTACGACTACTGCTGAAGAAGGAGGAAACTCAGATAACGTAATTCTATATCATGTACAGGAAATATCAGAATATTTGTTAGTAACGCTGCTCTACAAATTCTGCGTTCATCATTTTTGTTCCTACATTTTGCAGTGATGGGGATCTTTTATATTCTGATCTTTTCCCTGGTGGTTATTCTAAATTTTATTGGTAAGTGTTGTGAAATTGTATTTTAAAATCAACTAACAAGTGCCCATGTTTTAACACATTTGTAGTATTAGTGAAATCAATGTGCTTAGTTTTATAAATTAAAACTTCATTTTCAGTGGCTAACATCATTTTCGACTGTCCTGAAATTATAAAAATGATGAAATAGTGTTAATTTTTGCACATATAATAATTGTTCGCCAGGGTACCATTAGTTCTGTTCTCTGGCAGCCAATTATTATATTTGCGAAACTTAACATCAATTAATTATTTTAATCATTTAGGAACTGTTTAAGGCCCCAGGACCATCACTATCAAACCAAATAGTGATGCTATAAATTATACGGTCTACACAGTTCAGTTAATGAAATATCTTCTTTTGAGCAAAGTTTATTGAATGAATAGTATATTTTTTGAGAATAAAGCCTTTGTTTCAGAGATATAAAGGACTAAGTATTTATGCTTGAGCGCTTCGCTCTCAAAATCTAAGTCGAGCGCTCAAGCTTAAAAACAAAAAACGTTCATATTTTGGAATCTAAGATCCATTTATTGAAAAAAAAAAACATATATACTGGATTTTGGTGTACTTTCATCCTGTAAATTCTTAATCTAAACGGTTTTTCGTATCTCGCGACCTCTCTTTGTCAGTGTGACTTGTAGAAATTAAAAATTCCTTTTTTTCTTGCAGCATTGAGTTCGCAGGGTAACTCACAAAGTAATAAAATGGATTATGAACGTCTTCCTGTCCTGCTCACGCCGCACCCGAATGAAGAAGCTTTATTGAGGGAAAGGCCCTTCCAACTACTTTGGGGTAAGTTACTTTTTCTTAAAGAAACTCGTTACTTTTTTTCAAATTTTCTTCGCTCCGTTTGAATTTGCTCCAACTCTTTCTCATTTACTGCAGAATCTCAAAGGTTAAAAATAGTTTTATATTGTATCTTGAAATCCTGAATAGGCAGCGAAAATATTTAGATTCTCATCCCTTTTAAAGCCGATCGGAATGTCAAACGTAACTTAAAATAAATTGAGAACTCCATTTTCCTTTAACGCATTAGAAGGCGGTTTGAAAGAATAAAATTGGCAATATCTAATAGGATTGTGCATAAAAATACGTCACCTTATCATAAAACTCTCGCTTTATTCAAATATTATCAACTTGAAAGAATAAAAAATAAAGGAAGAAATTTTTAAAAATTAGTTTTCATCACAGCTACCTGTGAAGCAATCAATATTGACAAAACGACTAATACTGTGCTTTTAAATGCTTTTGACCCCTTTATTATTTGAAGAAAAGTAAATAAGAACAGCGAAATCTGTAAACTTGAAAGGGTTTGAAAATGTTCTATTTCATGGCCAATTCAGGGTATTCAAGAGTATTAGGAAAAATATTGTCGCCACTGTGTACAGAGAGGGATTCAGCTCACGAAATGGATTCAATAATTGTCACGTCACCATTAAACAGGAAATTTCCAAATACTTTTCAATGCAAGCCTTCTTATCGGGTATCGCAAACAAAAGTTAGCCGAGGGAGTCATCATATAATAATAATAATAATAGCTACTAAGGGAAAGAGATTCTTCATTTTATGAATGCGTATTTCATTAATTGCTGACTAGTGATTGTTCTACATTGTGTAAAGTTTAAGTTACTAGTTTACAAGAACTTCATAAATGTCCATTTTTGTCTTACAAAATTAGGTGCAGATGGATATCCAGTTCTTCCTGAAAACAACGTTCTTGTAAAAATGAAGGACGGGCCTTATTTTAAAGGACTTATGACCCTAAGACCACAATCGAATCCGCAACCCTGGTGGATGAGACCGGATGGCCAGGCAACCGCCTGGCCTTATCCAGCGACTTACGCTTATATACAAACGGCGATGCAACAACATTTTAGTGCATATGGGGGAATCTGGCCGATACTCCCGCATGATGCTTTCAATGAACGCACCATTCGTGCAGAGAAATCTTGGATATGTGTAGGAGATGAAAAATTTTTTGCCATCAATTTTGAAAGATACGTAGTAACTGAGCCTCATACTGATTTCCTACCCTACGGCCGCATTTACGTAGGAAATAGATATGGTGTAATCTATTCAGCAAGTTTACAAAAAGAATCAGGAAAGAATTCTGGAGATAAGAAGAAACGCAGGAAGCAGAGAGTAGTAAGACAACAAAATTCTGAAAAGTTTAGCCAGTCTGTATGGGAGGGAATATATGGTCGTAAGAATCAGTGTGCAAGAGTGAGATGATGGAAATATATAATATAATAATAATGTAACATAATAAATTCTGTTAAAGTCTATTAAACTATACACGGGTTTTAATGCGATTTTCCTTGTGTACTACAAAAATATTGTTGGTGAATACTAGTGCAAATATTTTGAAAGACGGGCGCAGCCGCTGGGGTGTAGAATATACGACGTTTATTCATTCAGTACGCAACCATTTTTAAATTGTAATAGCTAGTAATTAGACCCGAGAGTAAGAGAGAGAGAAATATGAACTCCATGAAGTGACGTCAGCAGTGACGTCAGCATGGCGGCAGGGCGAGTAGAGGCAAGAGTCGCGAGTAGAGCGCCCTCGAAACTCGACGCGCGCATCTCCCACCAAACGATTTTCTACCCTCTCCGCTCGACTCCCACGCAGTCTCCCCGTTAAAAGGGCACGCACGGGCCCAGAACGACAGAAGTGTTTGGGAGCTGGTAGCCAGAGCCCTCTCACTTACACCCTACAACTGGAAGCCATTGCCGTGACCAACAACTCGAAAACGAAACCAACCGAACCCTCTGTCGGACGCCAAAATCCTCCTGCTGGAAGCCAGCCAGAGGCAAATTAACGACGCATCACCATCACACTTAAGAACTCCGTCTTTTCTCTGTAATCAACAGGGTAAGAACTTGAAAAAAAATAAATAAAAACTTCACTCAACTATAATTCTTTGTTTATCTGGTCATTTAACTTCTCCCCGTTCTTTCCTCCGCTAACGGGTTACCTGGCATACCAGCCTGCCCGTTTCCACTGAGACAGCTGGCATACCATCCCTCTCAGCCGATACACTTACTAACTTCTCCCCTCTCCCACGACTAACGAACCAGATCTCTAACTAAGTTCTTTCCAGGAAAAAAAGAAAATTGAAATCAAAAACACTCTCTATCTCTTTCTATCTTAGGAGATAGATATATCAATCCCTCTTTCCACTTCCCTTGAATTAATCCTCTCACTCCCTCCTCTTGTAGTCTCTAGATCACTCTTCTAACCTGCTATCCCTTTCTATCTTACGAGATAGACACATCACTCCCCCTTTCCACCTCCCTCGACATTTATCCTCTCACTCTCTCCTCTTTTACTCTCCAGATCACTCTCCTATCCGCTATCTCTTTCCCTCCTACGATCACATCCACTTTTCACCTACCTTGAAGTACACCCACCATACATCCCTCCTTTACAAAGATGGCAACCTTTCCTCTCACTCCCTCCTACGGTTCCCTTACCTCTCATGTCTCTTACTATCTGATGAGATAATTCCTTCTCACTCACTCTTAGTAGAGAAACATCCATTATCCCAACGTATATCCTTCTTACTACTTCCAACAAATCCCACGCAAAAGTAAGGAGCATATCAAACAAAAGAAGATACAATGGGTTACCATAGTATTAATCTCATAATGAGAGATTCTTGAGGATACTTTCATATACATATAGTCATTTTATGTGCCAAGGATATCCCCAAGATATCCCTATCCTACACATAATTTTTATTATTCCTATCAATGTAGATATATTTTCATCAAATTATGTATATTAAAACGTATAAATAAATAACATTATTCAATGATATGAAAGTACCTTTTTTCCTGGTATTTTGTACAAAATATGTCAGCTCTAAGTGGACTTTTTGAGACCACCCGAGCCTGGAGAAATGAATTTTCAAATGATACATATCTGACTGTCTGCCTGTCTGTCTGTTTGTCTGTCTGTCTGTCTGTCTGTCTGTCTGT
>CAKNXH010001951.1:153431-183050 GCA_932178445.1 Andricus quercusramuli
TGTAAATTTGCAAAGTATCATAACAGACAGTCACCAGAAAAGCATTCTTATTTATTGAAAAAAGGACAAACTTGGAATTTGTTTAATAAAATTGTTTACATAATTAATAAATCTCGGAAATTTTCAAAGCAACATAGAAAAGAGTCATCGCAAAGATATTCTTTGTTAATTTATTTTCTTCAATTGAGCCAATTCGTTGAAAAATTGACAAACTCTGTATTTATTTATGAAAATTATTTTAATAATTGATAATTTTTGTAAATTTGCAAAGTATCATAACAGACAGTCACCAGAAAAGCATTCTTAGTTGATTTTTTTTTAATTCAACCTATTCGTTGGAAAATAGACAAACTCTGCATTTGTTTAAAAAAATTGTTTAATAAATTAATAATGCTTCCAAATTCACCAGCAACACATCAAATAGTCACCGCAAATACAATCTTAATTAATTCCGTTGAAAAAAAATAAGCCTGTTCGTTGATAAATAGCCAAACTCTGAATTTCCTCACAAAAATTGTTGAAATCATAATTCTTGGGAATTTTTAAATCAACATAGAGAAGAGTCATTGCAAAGATATTCTTAGTTAATTTTTTCAACAAATTGAGCTTATTCATTAAAAAAAAGGACAAACTTGGAATTTGTTCATGAAAATTGTTCAAATAATTAATTACTCTTGGGAATTTTCAAAGCACTATAAAAAAGAGTCATCGCAAATACATTCTTTGTTAATTTTTTTTTTTTTTTTTTTGATTGAGCCTATTCTTTCAAAAATAGACAAACTCTGCATTTTTTTATAAAAATTATTGAAATAATTGATAATTTTTAAATTTTGCAAAGTGTCATATCAGACAGTTACCGGAAAAGTATTCTTGATTGTTTTTTTTTTAATTGAGCCTATTCGTTGATAAATAACCAAACTCTGCATTTCCTTATAAAAATGGTTAAAATCATAATTCTTGGGAATTTGCAAAGCAACCTAGAGAAGAGTCATCGCAAATTTATTCTTTGTTAATTTTTTTTGATCGAGCCTATTTGTTAAAAAATAGACAAACTCTGAATTTGCTAATAAAAATTATTGAAATAATTGATAATTTTTGAAAATTTGCAATGTATCATATCAGACAGTTACCGGAAAGAATTCCTAATTTTTTTTTTTTTTAATTGAGCCTATTCGTTGAAAAATAGACAAACTCGGAATTTGTTTATGAAAATTATGTAAATAATTAATGATTCTTGTACATTTGCAAAGTATGATATCAAACAGTCGCCGAAAAAGCATTCTTAGTTGATTCCGTTAAAAAAAATTAAGCCTGTTCGTTGATAAATAGCCAAACTCTGCATTTCCTTACAAAAATTGTTGAAATAATAATTCTTGGGAATTTGCAAAGCAACATAGAGAAGAGTCATCGCAAATTTATCCTTTGTTAATTTTTTTTTGATCGAGCCTATTTGTTGAAAAATCTCTAAATATAATTTTTTTCAAAACAAAAAATTGAATTATTTTTCTGTGGATTTGAACAAATTTTCGGTATTCATGAAAATTCGAGAAAAAAAATCTTTTGACGACCCTAAGGACTACTAATTCGGATTTAGAGAGTAACGTTTAAACGCTCAACCGGTCAAGCGCGCACTAATAAAGTACCTTCAGCTAAAACAGTAAAATTTCCAATGTTGGGCCTAGAAAATTGGTACCATTTATTTTTTCATTAAAAAGTGAGAGGCGACTAAAAAAACTGTAAAATGATGCAAAATGTGACTGAAAGCAGAATAAGCCGAGCAGAGTGTGAATAACTATGAAGGGATGAATTTATAACCCTTTATGCAACCTCTGCACATTCTCCCGAGGAAATAGGGGATGCAATGTACCTGGATAGGTGTCAGGGGTGCGAATGGTGCGAATCGCCAAAAGAGGGTGGTCGTGACTTTTTTACGAGAAGGAGGAATCGCGTTGGCGATTAAAAGAGTGCGGGGTTGGGTGTTCGAAAGGAGTGCGAGGTTGAGTGTTGGGATGAGCGTGCGCGGGTGGGATGAGAGTGCGGGGTTGGGTGCTCGGATCAGAGTGCAGTCGACCGTGAATACGATACGATAGGCGCGGCGGTGGCGGGCCACGGATGCCGTCGAGCAGCTATAATCCTTGTTTGAACGAGACGGACGCCCACCCTCAGACTTCGACCCTCCTACCCTCGCCACGGTTTCCTGGCAGGACCATTTCAATTGTCATCCCTGTCAACATCTCGACCAGCTCCTTACAGGAATTTCCCGACTAAACTCCCTTTTCCACGGATAATAAATCACAAATTGAACCAATCACACATCTCTAGATTCTAGAGAGGTGTCCACCAGGGTGGTCCGAAAATGCTTTATAACATTTTCTCTCAGTCTACAAATTTTTTTTCCTGGATACCCATTACCAACTTCAAAGTATTTTCATAAGTTTCACAGTTTGGCTATTTTTCAACAAATAGGCTCAATTTGTTTTAAAAAAATTAACTAAGAATATCTTTGCGATGAATCTTCTCTATGTTGCTTTGCGAATTCTCAAAAATTTTGATTTATTTGAACAATTTTTGTAAGGAAATGCGGAGTTTGTTTATTTTTCAACGGAAAGTTTCAATTTTTCCCAAGGAATCGCGTAAGAATGCTTTTCTTGTGACTGTTTGATAATATACTTTGCAAATGTACAAGAATCATTGATTATTTAAACAATTTTCATAAACAAATACAGAGTTTGTCTATTTCTCAACGAATAGGCTTAATTGAGCAAAAATTACAAAGAATATCTTTGCGATGACTCTTTTCTATGGTGCTTTTAAAATTCCCTAGAGTTATTAATTGTTTAAACAATTTTTATGAATAAATTCAGAGTTTGGCTATTTTTCAACAAATAGGCTCAATTTGTTTAAAAAGAATTAACTAAGAATATCTTTGCGATGAATCTTCTCAATGATTCTTTGCAAATTCTCAAAAATTTTGATTTATTTGAACAATTTTTGTAAGGAAATGCAGAGTTTGTTTATTTTCCAACGGAAAGTTTTAATTTTTCTCAAGGAATCACGTAAGAATGCTTTTCTGGTGACTGTTTGATAATATACTTTCCAAATGTACAAGAATCATTGATTATTTACACAATTCTCACAAACAAATACAGAGTTAGTCTATTTCTCACCGAATAGGCTTAATTGAAAAAAATTACAAAGAATATCTTTGCGATGACTCTTTTCTAGAGTGTTTTGAAAATTCCTAAGAGTTATAAAAAATTTTAACAATTTTCATAAACAAATTCATAGTTTGTATTTTTGGAACAAATAGACTCAATTAAAAAAAAATAACAGAGAATATCTTTGCGATGACTCTTTTCTATGGTGCTTTTAAAATTCCCTAGGGTTATTAATTATTTCAACAATTTTTATGAAGAAATTCAGAGTTTGGCTATTTTTCAACAAATAGGCTCAATTTGTTAAAAAAAAAATTAACTAAGAATATCTTTGCGATGAATCTTCTCTATGTTGCTTTGCAAATTCTCAAAAATTTTGATTTATTTGAACAATTTTTGTAAGGAAATGCAGAGTTTGTTTATTTTTCAACGGAAAGTTTCAATTTTTCTCAAGGAATCACGTCAGAATGCTTTTCTGGTGTCTGTTTGATAATATACTTTGCAAATGTACAAGAATCATTGATTATTTAAACAATTTCATAAACAAATACAGATTTTGTCTATTTTTCAACGAATAGGCTTAATTGAAAAAAAAATTACAGAGAATATCTTTGCGATGTCTCTTTTCTATGGTGTTTTGAAAATTCCCAAGAGTTATAAATAATTAAAACAATTTTCATAAACAATTTCATAGTTTTTTTCAATAAATAGGCTCAATTTGTTGAAAAAAAATTAACTAAGAATATTTTTGCGATGATTCTTCTATATGTTGCTTCGCAAATTCCCAAGAATTGTGATTTGAACCATTTTTGGAAGGAAATTCAGAGCTTGTCTATTTTTTAACAAATAGACTTAATTAAAAAACAAATTAACTAAAAATGCTTTTCCGGTGACTGTGTGATATGATACTTTGCAAATTTACAGAAATTATTAATCATTCGAATAATTTTCATTAACAAATACAGAGTTTGTCTATTTTTCAACGAATAGACTCAATAAAAAAAATTATTATTATATTATAATAAATTTTTTTTCAAGGAAAAGGCTCAGTTTTTACAGAATTAATTGAGAATGTATGTGCGGTGAATCTTTTACATAGAACTTTACAAATCACCAAGAATTTTTATTTATTTAAACAATTTTTGTAAGGAAATGCAGAGTTTGGTTATTTTTCAACGGAAAATCTTAATTTTTCTCAAGGAATCACGTAAGAATGTTTTTTCGGTGACTGTTTGATATTATACTTTGCAAATGTACAATAATTATTAATCATTCGAATAATTTTCATAAACAAATACAGAGTTTGTCTATTTTTCAACGAATAGGCTGAATTGAAAAAAAAATTACAAAGAATATCTTTGCGATTACTCTTTTCTATGATGTTTTGAAAATTCCCAAGAATTATTAATAAATAAAACAATTTTCATAAACAAATTCATAGTTTGTATTTTTTTAACGAATAGGCTTAATTTTTTCACGGAATCAACAAAGAATGTCTTTTCGATTAGTTTTTTTCATGATGTTTTGCAAATTCATAAGAATTATCGATTATTAAAAACTAAGATTTTTTTTTATAATAAATTCTGTCTTTGTGGCGACTCTTTTCTATAGTACTTTACAAATTTCCAAGTATTTTGATTTATTTAAACAATTTTTGTGAGGAAATGCAGAGTTTGGTTATTTTTCAACGAAAAGTCTTAATTTTTTTGAAGGTATCGCCTAAGAATGCTTTTCTGATGAATGTTTGATATTACAGTTTTCAAAAGTACGAAAATTATTATTAATTTAAACAATTACCATAAAAAAATATACAGTTCAAAATATACAGTTTTTATATTGTTTAAACAATTGAAAAATGTCTTGAACAATAAATATCATTCTCAGCATTCGCTTTCTGTGTCATTAATATAAAAAAATTCTAACATTTTCAGATTCAAAGGAATAATTCAAATTTATTTTATTTTTATTATAATACCATTATTCCAAGTCCTCTTCGGGGTAAAATCTTAATAAATAGTAATTGTTTAAAAAATTTTTAACTATTTCAGAAATTTTTAAAGACTTTTCACTTATCGAATACAATAAATTCATGTTGAAAATTTTTTTAAATTCCGACCTCTATTTATTTTTTAAAAAATTTGCAGCAAATTCCTGTTACCTTCATTTACCGACACCTAGAGCCATTACGGTTCGTATCCATGCTAAATTTACCAGTTTTCCTATTTAGCATGGACACGAACCCTGGAATAAAAAATTAAGTTATTATCTCATATTTATTATTTTATTACAAAATAAATTAATTGAGAATTGCACAATGTGTTTCAATGAAGATTGGTATTGCTAATAAAGAATTCCACAACATGAGTGTAAAGTCATCTCACGCTTCGTCTCAGACGACCAGAAATTCCCTGCATGCTAATTCATGGATCTGCGAAGAATCAGCAAAGAGTAAAAATAAAAAAAAAAATAAAAAAGGTGAGACGAGGAAACTTTAGAGTACAATTATTCCCTTTGTGCCTGAAATTTTGCAACAAAAAAAATTGTTAACAAAAAAATCGATGATCAAAAATACAATACAATTGACATTACAAAAAAATTCAATGTGAACAATTTTTCTCTTAAACTTTTTGAATTAAAAAATCACAATTTATGAAAAGAAAATGTTCTTTTTCGCTTCCAGCGTTTCTTTTTTACTTTTAAAAATCAAATACATCTTTTTTAAGAGAAAATAATCCTCTTTCTGAGGTGCAATTAAGTAAACTAAAAATTACTTCCATCACATTTCCAGGAAAATTGAATTTAAACAATTAAATATGGCTCCGAATTTCTATAATAATATGCTGCAGAAGCAAATCTTTATTAAAATATGATGGTTAATACTAAAAATAATAATTGATGATACCCTAAATAATGAAAGTAGTATACCTACGCTGGTTTTGGTTCTGTTCCAAGCTAAATGTAGGTAAACCTGTGACAGTTACCAACAGTCGGTAAATAAACTGTCGGTAAGGTAGGATGATGACATGCTGTCTTGGCTCGGGCGATAGGAATGATTCCTTCGATACTATTCAGAGGTAACTTAGCATAGAACAGAACCTTAGCTATGCTACTAATAAATGTCTCTAAAAATTCCAAAAAATGGTCAACGAATGAAACCAAAATTTTATTCCGATATTATTTAGAGTTATTTGGAATTTTGTCTCTTTCGTTGATTTTTTGTGGCTTTTATGTTCTCAGTACCTGGAAAATGTATGTATTGAAAATTTGTAATTGTTTATAAATATAAATTTTTTTAAATAAATTTTCAAGTGTATCTGGTACACTGCTCTATAGATTCTTAAATTCAATAAAACAGAGCTTTACTCAGTATAATAATACTGATCAAATAAATTATTACGTACCAAATTAAAAAAAAATGTTATGTTATAAACAAATTAATAAACAAGTGTCATTTTTTCATTATTTGCAATCATTAGTTTTTGAAATTCACATTTTTGGTATAAAATGTGAGAGAAATTAATGTACGATTACGATTAGTTGAAAATATCAGCTATTTTGCAATTATTTAAACAATATTTGTAAATAAATACACAATTTTGTGTCTGAGAAAATGAATTATTAATAATTTATAATAAAAAAATCAATAATAAACAATAAACTTATTAATACAAATTAATAATAAATAATAAACTTATTGATACAAATTATTGATAATAATTAATAATAAATTTTTTTTTTATTCAAACAATTATTATAAACAAATACCCATGTTAAAATATGTTAGCAATGACTTTTTGTTGTATTTTTCAAATTATTTTATATGATATTAATAATTTTTATAAAGTATTTTCCAAAAATTTGATCTAAAAACTGTGAATCAATCAACAACTATAATCATTGCAAATCACGAAAAAATTCTTCTTGTTTATTAACTTTTTTATAACATTGTGAACAATTTTTTTTTACTCCAACATATTATAAATAATTTCATTCTATATTTTTATTTATGTAATGATTTAATTAAAATTTTCAAATTAAAATTCTTCTTGTTTATTAGCTTGTTTATAACATTATAAACAATTTTTTTTCTAACTCCAACACATTATGAATAATTTTCTTTGATATTTATTTTTATCTATGTGATAATTTGATTAAAATTTAATAATAATCAAGATTAATATTTAATAATTATTCCATATGATATTATTAATTTTTTTAAATATTTTTTAAAATCATTTAATTTAATTTTTTTTGTTTTTTATTTCTAATTATTCCATGTGATATTTATAATTATTTTTAAAGTATTTTTTAAAATAATTTCATTTAATTTTTTTTGTTTTTTATTTCTAATTATTTCATGTGATATTTATAATTATTTTTAAAGTATTTTTTATTTGATCTAAAAAATGTAAATCAATCCACAACTGTAATCCTTGCAAATCACGAAAAAATTCTTTTTGTTTATTAACTTGTTTATAACATTATAAACAATTTTTTTTCTACTCCAACACATTATGAATACTTTACTTTTATATTTATTTTTATTTATCTAATAATTTAATTCAAGTTTAATATTAATCAAGATTAATATTTAATAATTGTTTTATATAATATTAATAATTTTTTTTAATTCATTTTTTTTATTAATTTTTTCATTTTATATATATATATTTTTATTTTCTATTTTGAATTATTTATTTTTATTTATGTAATAATTGAAATAAAATTTTCAAATTAAAATTCTTCTTGTTTATTAACTTTTTCATAACATTATAAACAATTTTTTTCTTACTCCAACACATTATTAATGATTTACTTCTATATTTATTTTTATTTATGTAATAATTTAATTTGAATTTATTCATAATCAAGATTAATATTTATCAATTATTGTATATACAAATTTTTTAAATATTTTTTCAATAATTTCCTTTTATTTTATTTTTTTTTTTTTATTTTTAATTATTTCATGTAATATTCATCACTTTTTTGAAGTAATTTTTATTTTTATCTAAAAACTGTAAATCAATCCGCAACTATAATCATTGAGAATCACGAAAAAATTCTTTTTGTTTATTAACTTGTTCATAACATTATAAACAATTTTGTGCTTACTCAAAGATATTATAAATAATTTATTTTTATTTATGTTAAAAATTAATGTTAATTCAATATCAATCAAGATTAATGTTTATTTATTATTTTATGTAATAATTATATCACATTATATGAACAAAGTAATAAATTGAATATTTTCATTTAATTTATAAAA
The DNA here is from genome assembly GCA_932178445.1 of Andricus quercusramuli. Taxonomy (NCBI): domain Eukaryota; kingdom Metazoa; phylum Arthropoda; class Insecta; order Hymenoptera; family Cynipidae; genus Andricus; species Andricus quercusramuli. Next base: position 161,859 of record CAKNXH010001951.1, read on the forward strand.
GAATTTTATTTTTTATTTTTCATAAATGTAACGCTTTTCGGCAGACTACGCTCCTGTAGACAGGCAAACAATCTTACGTTCAAGAATACACATTTTTCGTTTTGCCTGCATACCAACTTTCCAAAATCAAAATTTTTTTTAATATCATAATTTACGCATAAAAAAAATAAGATTACTGGCTCCATCGTAATTTAATATTATTATTATATTGAACCTATTTTTAAAATTTTCAATTTAAATATAATTTCTAGTTTGAAAAGACGTTGATAATTTCTTTTATCCTCTGATGGTAATACAGATTCCTTGAAAAAATGTTATTTACCACCTGTCAAAATAATGCGTGTATTTTCTGAAAAAAGTTTAATCTCTCGATCTCTCTAGTAGCTTAATGGGAAATCACCCGACCGGCAATCGGAAGTTCTGAGGTTCGATTCCCAGCGAAGCGGAAGGATATCTTTTTTCAGAAAAAAAAAAATGTAATTCATATCATCATCTAGTCTGAAAAGACGTTAAAAATATCTGTTATTCTCTGATGATAATACAGATTCCTTGATTTAAACTGCAATATTTTTTTTCTAATCAAATTTTTCAATATTAAAAATTAATATCACAGGAGACATAACATAAGAAAATTATAAGGATCATTACCAAAACATATTTAGAAAAATATTGTGAATATTAATCAACAAAAATTAATTAATTAACAAAAAAGCGTTTTTAATTATTTTTTTACATTTTTAATTTCTTTAGATTTAGTTTCAATAACACTGAATTTAGACTGAAGTATAGGAAAAAGTTTCATCTCCCCAATGCACATTATTGGCTTTTGGCCAAACCGTGGAATGGGCTGCTTATCAGTTGCTGAGTTCGCATTACGCCATTAGCTTGATTCACGGTCATTTATTACGACCCAAAAGTCCCCTGAAATAATAATTCGCCAGACTGTAGTGATTAAACGAAAATTGATCTCCAATTTCAATTGCGTTTTTAAAGTAAATTTTAATTCATGAAAAAAACTGCATTATAATATTCATAAAATCGAACTTTGAAAAGAAAGTTGAGAGAAAAGTTTAATAAAATTGAAACATCCACCAAAAGGAGAGTTAACAATTCATTTTCCTGTAATTGAGGCGTCAAATTTTGTCTATGAATAATTCTATGGGTTTGATTTAAATTATAAAACCTCTTTTTCGAAAAACTGTCAGAGTCCTGTTTGAATTTCCCGCCTAAGAGGTGCAAGTCACGTGCTTCCAGGCCAGCGAATGAAAAGCTTCACGGCTTTCCTTTCACTCGATCGACGCACATCTCCGATTCGTGGATACCAAAACTTTCTGCAAATTTTTAGTTCCCAATTTCGCCACCCTGTTTATTGAAAACGCTCCATAACCTCCCACCCTTTCCGCTCTTTCCACAAAATCGGTTAAAAAGATTAAAATAATCACGATAACCAATTCCAATTGAAACTGTGTGAAAACTTAAAAAAAATGCCACTGCTAATTAAAATAACAAAAAAAAAAACATCGAAAAGGCCTCTACTTTTCGAATTTTAAAAGTTCGCGGGATCGCGCGCAACGCGCAGACTCGATGACCTGTGCTCTGATTGGCTCTGCCCTTCGGACTGCATTTCAAATTTATATGAAAAAATAAATCAATGTCATTTGTTGATTTTTTTATTACTTCTTCTCAAGAAATTTGTTATTAATAAAAATCTGTCATAATAAATCGTAAATTCTTTGAAATATATAAAAAGATTTTATAAATTTTTCGAAACATTTTCAATTTTTTAAATATTTGTATTATTTGTAAAACTTCTGAAATTCCTAAATAAATATCTTTGATGATCTGAGTCAGAATTTTCCTCAAATTTTGAAAACATTTTGAACTTAAAAAAATGGCCTTAAAATTTGCCGGGTTGTTTTCCGACATTTTCAGAAATCTTGTAATTTTAAATTATTTTTAAATCTTCTCCAAATTTTGATACCTAAAACATATTTTTTCAAATGACTGGATTCTTTTTATAAATTTTGCCAAATTAAAAACAAATTGCCTCAAAATCTTCCAGATTTTTTTTACAATTTTGGAAATATTTTGAAATATTTTTAACTCTATTCAAATTTCTCTTTGTTTAAATATTCTCTCTTTAAATTATTTCTTCAGAATAAAAAATCATAAAAAATTTGTCCAGGAATCTTATGAAAATTTTTGTCCACATTTTTTGTTTACATTTTTTCAAATCTTCTAGAGTTTTAACTTATTTATGAATCTTTTCAAACCATCTAAATATTTCTCAAGCCTACTAAAATTTTCAATTATAAAATCATAAAATTAATTATCAAATTTTTAATTTGTCAACTAATTTTTAATTCGTCCTTTTTGGTTAAACAAGCAACTTTTTTGTTGAGAATTCAACTATTTTGTTAGGAAATCATCTTTTTTGGTTGAAGATTCAACTATGTCGTCGTAGATTTATTTTATTGATGAAAATTTAAATTCCTATTTTGGCTTGAAAATTCAAAAATCAAACTATTTAGTTAAAAATTAACTTCTTGGTCAAAAATTAATATTTTTGGTTTAAAATTCATCTTTTTTATTTAAAATTGTACTATTTCGGTAAGACATTCAAATATTAAGTTAAAAATGAAACGCTTTTTTGAAAATTCAACTGTTTGGTAGAAAATTAAATTTTTTGTTAAAAAAATTATATTTTCAGATTAAAATTTCAACTATTTTGATAGAAAATTAAACTCTTTGGTTAAAAGTTAAACTATTTTGTAGAAAACTAATTTTTCGTTTGAAACATTATAATTTCAGTCTAAGACTCGAATTATTTATTTAAAAATTAAAATATTTAGTAGAAAATTATTTTTTTTTTTGTAAAAAATGATTTTTTCGGATAAAAATTCAACTAGATTGATGGGAAATTCAATTATTTTGTTAAAAATTAAAATATTCATTTGCGAATTAAACTATTCAGTAGAAAATTAACTTCTTTGTTAAAAAATTATATTTCCAGATTAAAAAGTCATCGAGTTTGGTATAAAATTAAATTATTTGGTTAAAAATGTATACGTTTATTTAATAATTAAACTATTTGGTAGAAAATTAATTTTTTCCTCAAAAAATTATATTTGCGGATACAAATTCTACTGGATTTATAGGAAATTTAACTATTTATTTGAAAATTGAAGTATTTGGTAGAAAATTAACTATCTTGTTAAAAAGTTATATTTTTAGATTAAAAATTTAAACAGTTTGGTAGAAAATAAACTCTTTGGTTGAAATTGGAAATTGAACTATATTTATCTAAAAATTTAACTATTTTTTTGAAAATTTGACTATTTGGTAAGAAATTAACTTTTTTGTTATAAAATTATTTCAGATTGTAAATTCAACTAGGTTGGTAGAAATTAAACTAGGTTTAAAAATTGAAGTCTTTTCAAAAAAATGTGCCTTTGTGTCTTGAAAATTCAACTTTTTGTTCAAAAGTTCCGCTATTTGGTTGTTGATATAACTGTTTTGTCAAAAAATAATTTTTGTTCTTGAAATTTTTTTTTTTTTTGTGTAAAATTTCAGTCTCTTGTTGAAAATTTAATATATTCTGATTCGAAATTTAAATAATTGACCGGATTTCATCTTAAGTCCAAAACGGTCCCTACATTAATTTTATTGAAAAGAATCTATTCCCAAAAACGGACCAAAACCGGTCACGCAGATGACGGACGGCCTTTATCCAATTCGAAATTCGCGCCAACCGGTAGCGCCAGTGAGCAGTCAGAAGCCGGCGTCTGCGCAGAGATTATTCGTTTTTATTGGTTGAAAATCAACTTTTTTCTAAACAAAAATTCTATTTTCAGATTAAAATTTAAAATAGTTTGGTAGAAAATTAAACTCTTTTGTTAAAAATTAAACTAATCATTTGAAACTTGAATTATTTGGTAGAAAATTAACTTTTTTGTTAAAAAATTATATTTTTGAAATAAAAATTGAACTGTTTTGTAAATAAGTCGTGTTTTTGGCTTCAATATTCAACAATTTTGTTAAAAATTTGACTTTTTGCCAGAAAATAAAACTATTCAGTTGAAAATGAAACTAATTTTCGAAAAAATCAAATTATTTGGTGGAAATTTAACTTTTTTATTAAAAAATTGTATTTTCAGATTAAAAATTAAAATAGATTGGTAGAAATTCATCATCTGGTTAAAAATTCAACTGTTTATTTGAAAATTGAATTATTTGGTAGAAAATTAACTTTTTTGTTAAAAAATTATATTTTTAGATAACTAATTTAAATAGTTTGGTAGAAAACTAAACTCTGGTTATAAATTGAATTATTTATTTGAAGATTAAACTATTTCTTGAAAATTTATTATTTTTCGTTAACAAATATATTGCAGATTAAAAATTGAAATAGTTTAGTAGAAAAATAAATTGCTTGGTTAAAAATTAAACTATTTATTTTAAATTTGGACTATTTGGTAAAAAATTAACTTTTTTCTTGAAAAATAATGCTTTTAGATTGAAAATTCAACTATTTTGTAAATAAGTTGTTTTTTTGCATGAAAGTTCAACAATTTTGTTGAAAATTAAACTATTTAAAAATGAAACTATTCATTAGAAAATAAACCTTTTTTTCTTAAAAAATTCTATTTTCAAGTTGAAATTTTAATTAGATTCTTATAAAATTGAACTATACTTAAAAATTAAACTTTTTATTAGAAAATTAAACTATTTGAAAATCAAACTATTTCTTAGAAAATAAACTTTTCTTTTAAAAAATTATATTTTCGAATTGAAATTTCAATTAGATTCGTACAAAATTAAACTATTTAAGAATTGAACTATTTATTAGAAAATAAACATTTCTTTTTCGAAAAATTTTATTTTCGAATTGAAATTTTAATTAGATTCGTAGAAAATTAAACTATTTGTTAGAGAATGAAGCTATTCAAAAATCAAACTATTTCTTAGCAAATAAACTTTTTTCTTGAAAGATTGTATTTTCAAATTGAAATTTTAACTAGATTCGTAGAAAATTAAACTATTTAGGGCCATGTGATGAGTGTATCACGCGACTAGATTTCTACCTTACCGGCACTTTTTTAAATTGTCAACTTATTTTCACACGAATAGTCTCATCGAGTTGAAAATTTTGGGATAATAAATAAGAGGCACTAAGAAAAGCGGCTCTGGTCCTAAATTGTAATAATCATGAAAGAAGCAAAAAAAAAATTTTTACAATAACAATTTTTTTCGTGTTTATTACAATTTAGGACCAGAGACGCTTTTCTTAGTGCTCCTAATTCATTATCTCAAATTTTCAACTCGATGTGGCTATTTGTGTGAAAATAAATTGACAAATAAAAAAAGTGTCGGTAAGGTAGGAATCCGGTCACGTGACAAACTCGTTAAAATAATTATTTCAGATTGAAATTCAACTAGATTGGTAGAAAATTAACCCAGGTTTAAAAATTGAACTGTTTAAAAAAAACGTGTCTTTCTGTCTTGAAAATGCAACTCTTTGTTTAAAAGTTCCGCTATTTAGTTGTGAATATAATTGTTATGTCAAAAATTGACTTTTGTTCTTGAAATTTTATCTTTTTTGGTGTAGAATTCCAGCATTTTGTTGAAAAATTGATATATTTTGACTCGAGTTTTTCCATAATTCACAGGATATCATATAAAATCTTATACGGTTCCTACAATAATTTCATTTAAAAGAATTTATTCCCAAAAATAAATAAAAACCGGTTTGAAATTTTGAAATTCGCGCCATCCGTTCGCGCCAATGAGAATCCATACCCCCGCGTCTGCGCAGAGACTCCTTGTGTCTTTTCGGTAGGAAATTAAACCTTTTAGTTAAAAATTGAACTATTTATTTGGAGATTGAACTATTTGGTAGAAAATTAACTCTTTTGTTGAAAAATTATGTTTTCGAATTAAAAATTTATCGGACAGCCTTCATCCAATTTGAATTTCGCGCCATCCGTTCTCGCCAATGAGAGTCAAGAAGCCGGCGTCTGCGCAGCGAAAATTCGTTTTTATCAGTTGAAAATCAATTTTTTTCGAAAAAAAATTATATTTTCAGATTAAAACTTCAAATAGTTTGGTAGAAGATTGAACTCCTTAGTCAAACATCAAACTATTTGCTTCAAGAATATACTATTTGGTGGAAAATTATATTTTTTGTTGAAAAATTATATTTTCGAATTAAAAATTCAGCTATTTTGTAAATAAGTCGTGCTTTTGGTCTCAATATTTTCGGATTAAGAATTCAACTGTTTTGTTGAAAATTCGAATTTTTGGTAGAAAATTAAACAAATGTGTAGAAATTAAACTATTCAGTTTAAAATTAAATCTATTTATTTAGAAATTGCATTACTTGGTAGAAAATTATATTTTCTGGTTTAAAATTCAGCTAGATTGGTGGAAAATTAAACTGTTAGGTTGAAAATAAACTTTTCTATTGAAAAATTATATTTTCTAATTAAAATTTAAACTAGATTCGTAGAAAATTAAACTATGTTTAATCATTGAACTATTTATTTTAAAATTAACTGTTTTGTTAAAAAATTATATTTCTAGATTGAAAATTCAACTACATAGTTGTGTGAATAAGACGTGTTTTCGGCTTCAAAATTAAAAATCTTTTTTTTAAATTAGTCATTTTGGTAGAAAATGTAACTGTTTGGTTGAAAATTTATTATAATCCGACTCAAAATTGGAATAATTTACCCAATTTCATATAAAATCCAATACTGTTCCTACATTAATTTTATTTAAAAGAATTTATTCCCAAAAATGGTCACGCAGTTGACAGGTAGCCTTTATCCAATTTGAAATTCCCGCCCTTTGGTAGAGCCAATGAGAGGCCAGAACCCGACGTCTGCGCAGAGAAAATTCGTCTTTATTGGTTGAAAATTAACTTTTTTTTTTAATTATATTTTCAGATTAAAAATTAAAATAGCTTGGTAGAAAATTAAACTCCTAGGTTGGAAATCATATTTTTGGATTAAGAATCCAACTGTTTTATTGAAAATTCGTCCTTTTGGTAGAAAATTAAAATATTTGGTTAAAAATTAAACTTTATTTAAAAATTGAACTATTAGGTAGAAAATAAATTTTTTTCTAAAATAATTGTATCTTCAGATTGAAAATTTTTTATTAAAAAATTATAGTTTCAGATAGAAAATTTAACAAGATTAGTAAAAATTTAAACTTTGGTTAAAAGTGAACTATTTTTTGAAGATTGAACTATTTAATAGAAACTTAACCTTTTTTGCTAAAAAATTATATTTTTAAATTAAAAATTCATCTGTTTTGTAAATAAGCCGTATTTTTGGCCTCAATATTCAACAATACAGTTCCTACATTAATTTTATTTAAAAGAATTTGTTCCCAAAAAAATGGTCCACGCAGTTGACGGACGGACAACCTTTATTCAATTTCAAATTCGCGCCATTTGGTTGCGCCAATGAGAGGCCAGAATCTGACGTCTGCGCAGAAAAAATTCGTCTTTATTGGTTGAAAATTAACTTTTTTTTAAATTACATTTTCATATCAAAAATTAAAATAGTTTGGTAGAAAATCAAACTCCTTGGTTAAGCATCAAACTATTTGCTTCGAGAATATACTATTTGGTGAAAAATTAACTTTTTCGTTAAAAAATTATATTTTCAGGTTGAAAATTAAAGTATTTGGTAAAAAATTCACTCTTTTGTTGAAAAATCATATTTTCGGTTTGAAAATTCAACTGTTTCGTAAATAAGACGTATTTTTGGCTTCAAAATTCAACAATTTTGTTGGAATTTTATCTTTTTGGTAGAAAATTAAACTGTTTATTTGAAAGTTCGACTATTTGGTAGAAAATTGACTTTTTCGTTAAAAAATTATATTTTTAGTTTTAAAATTGAACTATTTTGTAGAAAATTAACTTTTTTCTTGAAAAAATCATATTTTCGGTTCGAAAATTCAACTGTTTTGTAAATATATCGTATTTTTGGCTTCAATATTCAAAAATGTTGTTGAAGATTCGTCTTTTTGACGGAAAATTAAACTATTTAGTTAAAAATTAAACTATACAAATTAAACTGTTTGTTAGAAAATACATTTTTTTCTTAAAAAATCATATTTTCAAATTGAAATTTCTCCTAGATTCGTAGAAAATTAAACTATGATTAAAAATTAAACTGTTTACTTGAAAATTGACTTTTTAGTTGAAAAATTATATTTTCCAATCGAAACTTCATTCAAAAAATCGACTATTTCGTAGAAATTACACTTCTTTATTTAGAAATCATATTTTTAAATTGAAAATTCAAAAATTTTGTTGTAAATTCGTCTTTTTGGTAGAAAATTGACTATTGACTATTTGGTTAAAAATTAAAATATTTATGTTGAAAATTAAACTATTCATTTAAAAAATTGACTATTTGGTAGAAATTAAAATTTTTTATTTAATAATCCTATTTTTTTGTTACAAATTCAAAAGTTTTGTTTACAATTCGTCTTTTTGGTAAAAATATAACTTTTTTGTTAAAAAATTATATTTTCAGAGTGAAAATTCAACTAGATTGGTAGAAAATTAAACTCTGGTTAAAAATTAAAGTATTTATTTGAAGGTCAAACTATTTGGTAGAAAAATAACTTTTTGGTTAAAAAATTATATTTTAAGGTTGAAAATTAACGTTTTTGTTGAAAAATCATATATTCGGATTAAAAATTCAACTGTTTCGTAAATAAGTCGTGTTTTTGGCTTTAAAGTTCAACAATTTTATTAAAAATGAAATTATTTAAAAATTGAACCATTTCTTAGAAAATAAACTTTTTTCTTAAAAAATTACATTTTCAGATCGAAACTTCAACTAGATTCGTAGAAAATCAAACTAGGTTAAAAAATTCCACTATTCCGCCATTTGGTTGTTAACATTACTGTTTTGTCAAAAATTGATTTTTGTTCTTGAAATTTTATCTTTTTTGGTGTAAAATTCCAGTATTTTGTTGAAAATTTAATATATTCTGACTCGAAATTTGAACAATTCACTGAATTTAATATAAAATCCAATACGGGTCCTACACTAATTTTGTTTAAAAGTATTTATTCCCAAAAATGGGCCAAAACCAGTTTGAAAATTGGAAAATCGCGCCATCCGTTCGCGCCAATGAGAGTCCAGACCCCCGCGTCTGTGCAGAGACTCCTCGTGTCATTTCGGTAGAAAATTAAACCTTTTAGTTAAAAATTGAACTATTTATTTGAAGATTGAACTATTTGATGAAAAATTGACTCCTTTGTTGAAAAATTATGTTTTCGAATTAAAAATTTAACAGACATCCTTCATCCAATTTGAACTTCGCGCCATCCGTTCTCGCCAATGAGAGTCAAGAAGCCGGCGTCTGCGCAGCGAAAATTCGTTTTTATCGGTTGAAAATCAACTTTTTTCTAAAAAAATTAGATTTTCAGATTGAGAGTTAAAATAGTTTGGTAGAAAATTAAACTCCTTGGTTAAACATCAAACTATTTGCTTCAAGAATATACTATTTGGCGGAAAATTAACTTTTTTGTTAGATAATTATATTTTCGAAATAAAAATTGAACTATTTTGTAAATAAATCGTGTTTTTGGTCTCAATATTCAACAGTTTTGTCAAAAATTCGATTTTTTGGAAGAAAATTAAACTATTCATTCAAAAATTAGCCTATTCAGTCAAAAATGTAACTATTTATTTAAACATTTAATTACTTGTTATAAAATTAACTTTTTTAATAAAAAATTATATTTTTAGATAAAAAATTTGAATAGTTTGGTAGAAAATGAAACTCTGATTAAGAATTAAACTATCTATTTATTTGCAAATGAAACTTTTTGGTAAAGAATTCACTTTTTTGTTAACAAATTATATTTTCAGGTTGAAAATTAAACTATTTGGTAGAAAATTAACTTTTTTGTTGAAAAATCATATTTTTGGTTTGAAAATTAAACTGCTTCTTAAAAAAGACGTGTTTTTGGCTTGAAAATTAAACAATTTTCTTGAAAATTCGTCTGTTTGGTAGAAAATTAATTTTTTTCTTTTTGATTATATCTTTAGAATGAAAATTTAACTAGATTGGTAGACATTTAAACTCTAGTTAAAAATTTAACTATATATTTAAAGATTGAACTATATGGTAGAAAATTAACTTTTTTCCTGAAAAATCATATTTTCGGATTGAAAATTCAACTTTTTTTGTGATTATATCGTGTTTTTGGCTTCAAAATTAAAAAATTTTGTTGAAGATTCGTCTTTTTGGTTGAAAATTATATTATTTGATTAAAAATGAAACTATTTATGAGAAAACAAACTGTTCTTAAAAAATTATATTTTCAAATTGAAATTTCATCTAGATTCTTAGAAAATTAAACTATTTATTTGAAAACAAACTTTTCAGTTAAAGAATTATATTTTCAGATTGGAAATTTAACTAGATTGGTAGAAAATTGACTTTTTTTTTGAAAAAACATATTTTTGGATTAAAAATTCAACTTTTTTGTGAATATATCGTGTTTTTGGCCTCAAGATTAAAAAATGTTGTTGAAGATTCGTCTTTTTGGTCGAAAATTTTATTATTTAGTTAAAAATTAAAATATTTTTTGGAAAATAGCTTTTCTTACAAAAAATCGTAGAAAATTAAACTATTTACTTAAAAATTAAATTACTTGGTAGAAAATTATATTTTTAGGTTGAAAATTAAACTATTTGGTAGAAGATTAATATTTTTGTGGAAAAACTATATTTTCAGTTTAAAAATTGCACTGTTTCGTGAATGAGTAGTTTTTTGGCATGAAAGTTGAACAATTTTGTTAAAAATTAAACAATTTGTTAGAAGATAACTTTTTTTTCAATTCTATTTTCAAATTGAAATTTCAAGTAGATTCCTAGAAAATGGAACCATGTTTGAAAATTGAACCATTCATTTTAAAATTAACCTTTTATCTGAAAAAAAATCATATTTTCGGATTGAAAATTCAACTGTTTTGTAAATACGTCGCGATTTGGCTTCAAAATTCAACATTTGTGTTGAAAATTCGTCTTTTTGGTAGAAAATTTAACTATTTGGTTGAAAATTGAACTATTCGTTTAAAATTTCAATTATTGGGTAGAAAATTAACTTTTTTTACAAAAAATTATACTTTCCGGTTGAAAATTAAGCTATTTGGTAGAAAATTATTATTTTCTTTTTGTTTGAAAAGTTGTGTTTTCGGTTTAAATTATTTTTTTTCGGATTGAAAATTCCACTATTGTGTAAATAAGTCGTGTTTTTGGCTTCAAAATTCAACAGTTTTGTTCAAAATTCATCTTTTTGGTAGAAAATTTAACTATATGATTAAAAATGAAACTATTTATTTGAAAATTCGAATATCTGGTAAAACGCTGACTTTTTTGTTGAAAAATAATTTCAAAATGAATATTCAACTAGGATTAAAAATTCAACTGTTTTGTAAATACGTCGTGATTTGGCTTGAAAATTTAACATTTGTGTTGAAAATTCGTCTTTTTGGTAGAAAATTTAACTATTTGGTTGAAAATTGAACCATTCGTTTAAAAATTCAATTATTTGGTAGAAAATTATTATTTTTTGTTTGAAAAGTTATAATTTCGGTTTAAAAATTCAACTGTTTTGCAAATAAGTCGTTTTTTGCATGAAAATTCAACAAATTTGTTGAAAATTAAACTATTTAAAAAGTAAACAGCTTGTTATAAAATAAACTTTTTTCTTAAAAAATTATATTTTCAAATTGAAATTTCAGATAGATTCGTAGAAAATTGAACTATGTTTAAAAATCAAACTATTTATTTTAAAAATAACTTCTTAGTTGAAGATTTATATTTTCAGATGAAATATTCAACTAGATTGGTAAAAAATTAAAATCTTTGGTGGAAAATCAAGATCTGAGTTGAAAAATCATATTTTCTGTTTAAAAATTTATCTGTTTTGTAAATAAGTCGTGTTTTTGGCTTCAAAATTCAATAATTTTCTTTAAAATTCGTTTTTCTGGTAGAAAATTCACCTATTTGGTTAAAAATTGAAGTTTTCATTCGAAAGTTGGACTATTTGGTAGAAAATTAACTTTTTTGTTAACAAATTATATTTTTAGGTTGATTACATTCTAGTATTTTGTGGAAAAATTAATATATTTTGACTGGGAATTTGAACATTTCACTGAATTTAATATAACATTCAATACAGTTCGTACACTGATTTCATTTAAAAGAATTAATTCCCAAAAATGGGTCAAAACCGGTTTGAAAATTTGAAAATCGCGCCATCCGTTCGCGCCAATGAGAATCCACGCCCCGCACCTGCGCAGAGCCTGCTCGCGTCTGGCAGCACTGCACGACGCTCTCCTAGCTCCCTCCAAAACCGTGCATTGGCAACACTGTTTTTTGGTAGTTTACAAATAAAATGGCCGATATGTGAGGCTATTTTGCATGGACAATAAAGTATGCGATTTCGCGAAATTACTGAAGATCGGCTTGGCGCGTCGTGAGTTAAAAGTGAAGCTTAAAGCGAAGCCCAGAGCTTTAAGCTGGAAAGTGGATAAAGTGAAGTACTGGGAGTGCCGTGAGAAGAAGGTGGACGTGGACGCCGCGGGCCCCAAGACGTCCGAGGAAATGGCCTAGGGGCCCGAGTTTTGCCCAAAACTAAAAACTCCCTGCCCCCAAACACCGGCCCTCTTCTCCCGCGACACTTTTTTCCGCCTCGCTCCGGCAACTCGCGGAGGAAGTTGGACCTTTTGCCGCCCTCGAGACGAGAGACGAGAGACGAGTGCCGAGACCCAAAGCATTTCTCTTCTCGCCCGAGCCTGTACTGATCTCGGACTCGCTCGCGAGTTTACTCCGCAGTTGGCTTTGTTTTTCGGCCGACTCCACCTGGGACCGGAGGCGGTGCAGAAGGTGGCGGATTCCGAGGAAGCCGTGCGGCCACGAGAAGGTGGAAACGCACTTCTCAGAGCTGGGACAGCGACAACCCTTGTGAAATCGAGCTATCGAGCTGGAGAGGAGTGATTGAGATTATTATGATACCGATAGGCTAGGAGGAAGGAAATCGACGATACTGGAGTGTGACGGGTATCTTTATTTGGAACCACTCAAGATATTTCCCGCCGACCAATTTGTCGTTGTGGAGAGAGTCGGCGTGGACAATGCATTGACAACAGTACTAGGTAAAGCATTCTTCCGAGATTTTTTACTTTCACGAGTCTTTTTTTCAACTTGCAGGTTATTTCGATGGATTTTGCCAGGGGAATTAATCGCTCCGAGACAATGGACCGGAGTATATCCTTTTTTTCGAAATGTTTTTTTAGTGCTCTTGGTGCTTCGTCTGGACGAAATTTTCAAAATGAGAATCAAAATTTCAGTTTTTTTGATGAAAACCGAAAAACGGGGGAAAAATTGTGTGATTTTTGAAAAAAATTTCTGATGAAAAGTAACTGTCAACAATTTATCAATTTAAAATGGTTTTATTCGATTTATAATTATTGTTATGACTTTGTTGCAAAATTCATTTTTGTTTTTGAATATTGATCTCTCTAGTTGACAGTTTCTATTTTCAACTCAAAATTTACCTTTTTTAATTAGAAATTCAACTATTTGTTGGACATTTAACTACCTTTTTGAAAATTCCTTTCTTTTTTTGGTTAATATTTTTTACTGAAATGTAGCTGTATCATTTTTCTTTGAACATTGATGTTTTAAATCGACAATTGATTTTTTCTGGTTAAAAATTCATGTATGTTGTTGAAAATTCGTCTTTATTGGTTGAAAATTAACTTATTTATTTAAAAAAATTGTATTTTCAGATTAAAAATTAAAATAGTTTGCTAGAAAATGAAACTCTTTGGTTAAAAATTAAACTATTTGCTTAAGGATTATACTATTTGATAAAAAATTAACTTTTTCTTAAAAAATCATATTTTCAGATTGAAAATTCAACTAGATTGGTAGAAAATCAAACTGGTTGAAAATTAAACCATTTATTTAAAGATTAAACTATTTTGTAGAAAATAAACTTTTTTGTTAAAAAATTATATTCTCTGATTAAAAATTCAACTTTTTTGTAAATAAGTCGTGATTTTGGATATTTAATTTAAAATTAAACTAATCCGTAGAAAATTAAACTATTTATTTAAAAATTAACTTTCTTGTTAAAAAATTATATTTTCAGATTGAAAATGCAACTAGATTGGTAAAAAATTAAACTCTTCGCTAAAAGATTAACTTTTTTGTGTTTTTGGCGTCAAAGTTTAACAGTTTTGTTGAAGATTAAACTATTTTTCAGAAAATAAACTTTTTTCTTCAAAAATGATATTTTCAGATTGAAAATTCAACTAGATTGTTAGAAAATTAACTTTTTTTATTGAAAAATCATATTTTTTAAAGTAAAAATTCAACTTTTTTGTAAATATATCGTGTTTTTTGCTTCAAAATTCAACAATTTTATTGAAAATGCAACTAAATTGGTAGAACATTAAACTCTTTGGTTAAAAATTGAACTATTTATTTAAAAATTAATCTATTTGCTAAAAAAAAAACTTGTTTTTTTTTTAAATTATATTTTTCGGATCAAAAACTCCAGTATTTTGTGCATAAGTCGTGTTCTTGGATTCAAAAATCAACAGTTTTGTTAAAAATTCGTCTTTTTGGTTAAAAATTAAACTAATTGTTTAAAAATTTAGCTCTTAATTTGAAAATTCGAATATTTGGAAAAAATTAACTTTTTTATTTAAAAAATTATATTTTTAGATTGAAAATTAAACTAGATTACTAGAACAATAAACTCTTTGGTTGAAAATTAACCTTTTTGTTGAAAAATCATATTTTCGGATTAAAAATTAAACATTTTTGTAAAAATGTCGTGAAAATTAAACTATTTGGTTATAAGTTTAACTATTTATTTGAAAATTCGAATATTTGGTAAAAAATTGATTTTTCTGTTAAAAAATTATTTCAGATTGAAAATTGAACTAGATTGATAGAAAATTAAACTCCGCTTAAAAAGTAAACTATTTGAAGATTAAACTGTTTGGTAGAAAATTATATATACTTTTTTTTGTTAAAAAATATTTTCAGATTAAAAATTGAAATAGTTTGGCAAAAAATGCTACTCTCTTTTTTCCGAAATGTTTATTAGTGCTCTTGGTGCTTCGTCTGGACGAAATTTTCAAAATGAGAAATCAAAATTTGAGTTTTTTGGATGGAAACCAAAAAACGGGGGAAAATCATCTGATATTTTTCGAAAATGTCTGATGAGAAGTAACTGTCAAAAATTGATCAATTTAAAATGCTTTTATTCCATATATAAAACATTCAATAATAATAATAATAAATTCTTCCCCGAATTAATTAATAATAATTTTACAAATATCTTAGTTTCGTTTAAGTATAATTATTGTTTTGACTTTGTTGCAAAATTCATTTTTATAAATGAATGTTTTGTATATGAGTCGTGTTTTTGTTTTCAAAATTCAACAATTTGATTGAAAATTCCTTTTTTTTTTTGGTAGAAAATTAACTTTTTTATTGAAAAATTATATTTTCAGATTGAAAATCAAACTACTTGGTTAAAAATTAAACTATTAATTTAAAAATTAAACTATTTGCTAAAAAATTAACTTCTTGGTTGATAAATCATATTTTCCTATTAAAAATTCAACTATTTTGTAAATAAGTCGTGTTTTTAACTTCAAAATTCAATAATTTTATTGAAAATTCGTTCCTTTTGGTAAAAAATTAGCTTTGTTGTTAAAAAATTATATTTTCAGATTGAAAATTCAACTAGATTAGTAGAAAATCAAACTACTTGGTTAAAAATTAAACTATTTGCTAAAATATTAATTTTTTTGTTGAAAAATCATATTTTTTGATAAAAACTGCAACTGTTTTATAAATAAGTCGTGTTTTTGGCTTCAAAATTCAAAAATTTTGTCGAAAATTCGTCTTTCTGATAGAAAGTTAACTTTTTTGTTAAAAAATTATATTTTCAAAGTGAAAATTCAACTCTGGTTAAAAATTAAACTACTTGTTTGAAGATTAAACTATTTGATAGAAAAATAAACTATTTTAAAATTAAACTATTTATTTGAAAATTAAACTGTTTTTTAAATATATCGTGTTTTTGGCTTTAAAATTCAACAATTTTGTTGAAAATTCGTCTTTTTGGTAGAAAATTAAACTATTCATTTAAAAATTAAACTATTTGTTAGAAAATTAACTTTTTTATTTAAAAAAATGTTTTTTTTTCAGATTGAAAATTCAACTAGATTGCTAGAAAATTAAAATGTTTGCTTGAAAATTAACCTTTTTGTGGAAAAATCATATTTTAAGATTAAAAATACAACTATTTTGTAAATAAGTCGTGTTTTTAGCTTCAAAATTCAAAAATTTTGTCAAAAACTCGTCTTTTTGGTACAAAATTAAACTCTTTGGTTAAAAATTGAACTATTAAACAAACTATTTGTTAGAAAATAAACTTTTTTCTTAAAGCATTATATTTTCAAATTGAAATTTTAACTAGACTCGTAGAAAATTAAACTATGTTTACAGTATAATCCATTTGGTAAAAAATTAAACTATTTATTTGAAACTTAACTTTTTTTTGGTAAAAACTTATATTTTCAGATTGAAAATTCAACTAGATTGGTAGAAAATTATTCTCCTTGGTTAAAAATTAAACTATTTATTTAAAAATTCGACTCTTTGGTAAAAAATTAACTTTTTTGTTAAAAAATTATTTTAGATTGAAAATTCAACTAGATTAGTAGAAAATGAAACTATTTGTTTAAAAATTAAACTATTCATTTGAAAATCAAACTATTTGGTAGAAAATAAACTTTTTTGCTTGAAAAATCATATTTTTAGATTAAAAATTCATCTGTTTCGTAAATATGTCGTGTTTTTGGCGTCAAAGTTCAACAGTTTTGTTGCAAATTAATCTATTTGTTAGAAAATAACATTTTTTCTTCAAAAATTATATTTTCAAATTGAAATTTCAACTAGATTCGTAAAAAATTAAACTATTTATTTGAAAATTAACTTTTTTTAAACTTCTATTTTCATATTGAAAATGCAACTAGATTGGTAGAAAATTAATTTTTTTATTTAAAAATCATAGTTTTTTATTAATAATTCAACTGTTTTGTAAATAAGTCGTGTTTTTGGCTTCAGAATTCAACAATTTCATTGAAAATTCATCTTTTCGGTTGAAAATTCACTTTTTTGTTGAAAAATCATATTTTTTTATTGGTTAAAAATTAAAATATTTCTACAAAAACTTAACACTTTCGTTGAAAATTAAACTATTAAACTATTTATTTAAAAATTCGACTATTTCGTAGAAATTACACTTCTTTATTTAAAAATCATATTTTTTATTTAAAAATTCAACAACTTTGTTCAAAATTTATTATTTTTGATAGAAAATTAGACTATTTGATTAAAAATTAAAATATTCATATAAAAACTAAACACTTTCATTAAAAATTAAACTTTTTTATTTAATAATCCTATTTTTTTAAATAAAAGTCTAACAATTTTCTTGAATATTCGTCTTTTTGGTAGAGAAATAACTTTTTTGTTAAAAAATTATATTTTCAGATTGAAAATTAACGTTGTTGTTGAAAAATCATATTTTCGGATTAATAATTCAACTGTTTCGTAAATAAGTCGTGTTTTTGGCTGCAAAATTCCACAATTTTGTTGAGAATTCGTCTTTTTGATAGAAAATTAAACTATTTGGTTAAAAATTAAAATAGTTCCATAAAAACTAAACACTTTCGTTGAGAATTAAACTATTTATTTAAAAATTCAACTATTTCTTAGAAATTACACTTTATTTAAAAATCATATTTTTTATTTAAAAATTCTACAATTTTGTTGAAAATTCGTCTTTTTCGTAGAAAATTAAACTATTTGGTTAAAAAATAATATATTTCTAAAAAAACTAAACACTTCCGTTAAAAATTCAACTATTTATTTAAAAATTCGACTATTTCGTAGAAATTACACTTCTTTATTTAAAAGTCATATTTTTTATTTAAAAATTCAACAATTTTGTTGAAAATTCGTCTTTTTGGTTAAAAATTAAAATTATTTCTATAAAAACTAAACACTTTCGTTGAAAATTAAGCTATTTAAAAATTCGAATATTTGGTAGAAAATAAACTTTTTTGTTTTAAAAATCATATTTTCGGATTAAAAATTAATCTGTTTCGTAAATATGTCGTGTTTTTGGCGTCAAAGTTCAACAGTTTTGTTGCAAATTAATCTATTTGTTAGAAAATAACATTTTTTCTTCAAAAATTATATTTTCAAATTGAAATTTGAACTAGATTCGTAAAAAATTAAACTCTTTTATTTGAAAATTATTATTTTTTTTTGTTTCAAACATATTTTCAGATTTAAAATTCAACTAGATTGGCGGAAAATTAAACTCTTTGGTAGAAAACTAACTTTTTGATTGAAAAATTACTGAAAATTCGTCTTTTTGATAAAAAATTACCTTTTTTGTTAAAGGATTATGTTTTTAGAATGAAAATTAAACTAGATTGGTAGAAAATTAAGCTCTTTGGTGGAAAATAAACTTTTTTCCTAGAAAATCATATTTTCAAATTGAAATTTCAACTAGACTTGTTGAAGATTAAACTATTGATTCGGAAATTAACTTTTTTGTTTTAAAATTATATTTTCAGATTGAAAATGCAACTAGATTGGTAGAAAATTGAACTATTTATTTGAAAATTAACTTTTGTCCTAAAAGATTATATTTCCACATTGAAAATGCAACTACCTTGGTAGAAAATTTAACGCTTTGATTAAAAATAAAAGTATTTGCTAAAAAAATAACTTTTTTGTTGAAAAATCATATTTTCCGATTAAAAATTCAACTGTTTTGTAAGTAAGTCGTGTTTTTGGCTTCGAAATTCAATAGTTTTATTGAAAATTCGTCTTTTTGATAGAAAATTAAACTATTCATTTAAAAATTGAAGTATTTGGTAGAAAGTTGAATTTTTTGTTAAAAATTATATTTTTACATTGAAAATTAAACTATTTATTTGCAAAATGACACTATTTTGTAGAAAAATGATGTTTTTGTTAAAAAAATCATATTTTTGGATTAAAACTCTTAACTGTTGAGTCGTGTTTTTGGCTTCAAAATTCAACAGTTTTGTTGAAAATTCATCATTTTGGTAGAAAGTTAATTTTTCCGTTTGAAAATTTACAAATTAAACTGTTTGGCAAAAAATTAACTTTTTGGTTAAAAAATTATATTTTCAGACTAAAAATTGAAATAGTTTTTTAGAAAATTAAAATATTCATTTGAAAATAAAACTATCTAGTGGAAAATTAATTTTTGTTGAAAAATCATATTTTTGGTGAACTGTTTGGTTAAAAATTGAAGTAGTTATTTGGAAACTTAATTATTTGATAGAAAATTAACTGTGAACAGAATCATATTTTCGGGTTGAAAGTTGAACTGTTTTGCAGATAAACTGAAAATTGATATTTTTAATTGAAAATTTTTATTTTGAGATTGATTAAATTGAAAATTCATGTATTATGTTGAAAATTCAATTTTTTTGGTAAAAAAATAATCTTTGTTGAAAATTTATCATTTTCGTTCGAGGATACAAATATTTTGTTAAATATTTGTCTTTTTGTATAAACTCAACTGGTTGAATATTCCTATTTCTTTTAGAAAATGATATTAAACAAGAAATTTAACTATTCCTTTTTTGATCTGCATCTGATTCTTTCCAAAAATGTCTAAAAACTTAAATTTAATTTAAATTTAAATTTCCAAAAATCAATTTAACATTTTAAACAAAAATAATGTAAATTCAGGATGGCCTCAGATCAGGAAAAGTCAGGGAATTTCTGTAAGAAGCACTTTAAGTGACTGTCAAGAATAATACATTTCAAATGGTTTTATTCCATTTATAATAGATGCAATAATAAAAATGTTACAAATATTCATTTTATTTATAATTATTCATTTGAAGTTTTGCGAAAAAAAAATCTAATTAAAAAGACCGGGTGTAATCTAAATTGGAAAAATTTCACATATTTGTTTTTAAATTCCAACATTTGTGAAAGTAATTTTTTCACGGTTTTGTTTATTTACGATTTTCATGGGAATTATTAACATGTTTCAACCAAAAAAAAAGTTGTTTTTTTCATATATAAATATAAATATTTCAAAAATAAATATGAAGATTTAACTTTCTATCAAATAAAAAACGAGTTTGCAACAAAATAGTTACATTTTCAGACAAAGAGTTGAATCTTCAACCAAAAAATTAATTTTTAACAACCCTGATTAATATTCTACCCAAAGACGAATTATCAAGAAATTTAATTAATTTTCTACTGAGAGGATACAAGTTCTACCAATAAAAGAAGAATTTTGAACAAAATACATGAATTTTCAATGAAATAGTTGAATTTTCAACCGGGAAACATTAGTTTTCAAATAAAAATATCAATTTTCAACCAATTATGAAATATTTACCTATTTTAAATTAAATTTTCAATTTTCCTACCAAAAATTTGAATAATTACTTTAATTTTTAATCAAATTGTTCGATTTTCTACCAAATTGTCAAATTTTCAAACCAACGGAGAAATTTTCTACAAAACAGTTCAATTTTCAAAAAAAAAAAAAAGAAAAAAAAATGATAACTAAATAGTTGAATTCTTAACAAAAATAGATTAATTTTTAAACAAAGAGTTGCATTTTTTAAAAAAGGGTGAATTTTGAACCAAGAATTTTCTACCAATAAAGACGAATTTGCAACCAAACAGTTGAATTCTCAACTAAAGAAGCTCAATTTTCGATTAAAAATATTAATTTCTAAACAGCAAAGTAAGGGATTTTCAACAAAATAGTTAAATTTTCAATAAAATACATGAATTTTCAACCAAATAATAGAATTTTCAACTAAAAAAGAAAAATTTTCAACCAAAAATGGAATTGTTAAAATATTTTACCAAAAAGATTAATTTTTTTACAAAAAAGAAGGAATTTTTAACTAAACTGATGAATCTTATAACGAAAATTATTTTTCAACAAAAGAGTTCAACATTCAGCCAAATAGTAGAATTTTTATACAAAAAGGGAATTTTTAACTAAAATGATGAATCTTCCAGTTGTATTTTCAAC
>CAKNXH010001951.1:188050-208936 GCA_932178445.1 Andricus quercusramuli
CACCAAAAGAATTGAATTATCAACCAAGAAAGATTTTTCAATCAAGAAGGAAACCAAATTTGTCGAAATTTTATACAAAACAGTTTAATTTTCAACAAAAAAGTTATTATTTAACCAAATAGTTCAATTTTTTATTAAATAGTTGAATTTTTAACCAAAAAGGATGACTTGATCAAAATAATTGAATTTTCATGAAAATAATTAAATTTTTGAAAAAAAAATAAAGTTTCAACCAAAAAAGATGAATTTTCAATAAAAAAATTAAATCTTTAATCAAATAAAATAAATTTTCAACTAGGCGGGTAAATTTTTAACAAAATACATAAAATTTTAATCAAATAGTTGAATTTTCTACCAAAAAATACGAATTTTCAAAAAGTTACATAATTTTTCAACTAATCATTTTGAAAAATGGATGTGATGTTAGTACAAATTTTATTTGATTAATTTTTAGCCTATATTTTTTTGTTTCGAAAAAACAGTTTAATTTGGTCAAATATACGATTTTTCTATGATACATTTGAACTTTTAACCCAAAAATATGAATTTTCAACAAAATAGTTCAATTTTCAGTTTAAAAAAATTATATTTACCCCCAAAAAACGATAGTTTCAATTAAAATAAAAAAATCTCAACAACAAAAAATGTACTTTTAAGAAAGTAGTTCAATTTTGAACCAAGAAATTAAATTTTTAATCTAAAAAGATGACTGTTCAACGGAAAATGTAATAGTTGATATTTCAAAAAGTAATATTTCAATTAAAAATAAAAAAAAAGTTTGATTTAACCAACAAAGACAAATTTTCAACATAATATTTGAATCCTCATCTGAAACAGATTAATTTTCAATCAAATAATTGCATTTTCAACCAAAAAATGTATTTCCTTCCAAAAAATACGAGTTTCAATAAAATACATCAATTTCCGACCAAATAGATCAATTTTCTACCAAATTGTTTTCTTTTCGGGCCGAAAATGCGAATTAAAAAAAAAACAGTTTAATTCTTAACGAAAAAATGTGAATTTTTAACAAAAAAGTTCATTTTCAACCGAAACTGATCAATTTTTAACCAGACAGTTGCATTTTTAACAAACAAACAAAATTAAATTCCTACAGAAAGAGATACATTATCAAACTAAAAAGATAAATATTCAACAAAATAGTTGAATTTTCAATTTAAAAAAGTTTTACTAAAAAAGTAAAAAGTTTTTACTACTTTGTATGAAAATAAAATTTTTAAACTAAAAATTTAATTATTTAAGTGGAAAATTCAACTATTTTGCTGAAAATCCGTTTTTTTGTTGTTAAGAATTAGATTTTTGATAGAAAATTTAATTATTCTTTTTCTGGTTGAAAATGTCTCTTTTTTTGATGAAAATTCAACCATTTGTTTGAAAATTGACATTTTTTATTTGGAAATTGAACTATTTGATTGAAAATTTTGATGAAAATTTGTCTTTTCAATTGAAAATGTAACTATTGCGTTGAAAATCCACATATTTTATTGAAAATATATTATTAATATATTATTATATATATTATTTAATATAGTATTCCAGTTAAATTTGCATCATTTTTTAGTTGAAAATTCATCTTTTAGGATGGAAATAAAATTACTTTGGTGAAAGTTCAAACTTTTTCTTAAAAACTATTTTTTTTGTTAAATATTTATCATTTTAATCAAAAATTTATTTCTTCGGTTGAAATATGAGCTATTTTATTGAAAACTTCTTTTTTATGTGGATGAAAAGGAATTTTTGGCCGAAAATGTAACTATTTTGTTAAAAAATTGATTCTTTTTTGGTTGAAAATTATTTTTTTTTTTTTCAACTAAAAATGTAATTATCATTCTAGTTGAATATTCCATAAGCTTGAAAATTCATTCTTTCAGAACAATGTATTCAATTTTTGGTTGAAAAATGATCTTCTTAAGTTGAAAATTCATATTTTTTGGTATAAATTAATCTTCTTGGTTGAAAATTCATCTTTTTGGCAAAAAAAAAAAAAAAAAAAAAATTATTCTAGTTGAAGATTCGTAATTTTTGGTTGAAAATTCATCTTTCTGGTTTAAAATTCAACTATTCCAGTTCAAGATTCATAATTTCAGTTTAAAATTCATCAGTTTGTTTGAAAATGTATTTTTTGAAAGGTAATTTTTTGTCGAAAAGAGTTTTTTTAACCGAAAATTTAACTTATTCCAATTGAAAATTCTATATTTGTAGTTGAAAATTGATTTGCTTCCTTAAACATTAATTTTTCTCACTAAAACTATTACTACTTCATTTCCGGTTTAAGATTATTATTTTTTTAGTTTAAAATTTATTTTTTTGGTTGAAATATTTGTCTTTAGTTAAAAATTCAACTACTTCGTTAAAAATTCATGTATTTTGTTGAAAAATTGTATTTTTTGATAGAAAATTAATCTTTTTTAAAAAGCCATCTCTTTAGTTGAAAATTCATCTGGTTGAAGATTAATTTTTTTAAGTTGAAATTCAATTATTTAATCTTTGGTTGACAATTTATCTTTTCTAGTGAAAATAAATTCGTTGTTGTTGAAAATTCTACTATTTCAGTTGAAGATTCATCTTTTTAGCTGAAAATTCATCACTTAGGTTGAAAATTCAACTATTTTCTAAAAAATCGGTTATCTTTGGTCGAAAAAAAAAAATTACAACTAAATTTTTAACTATTACATTTTTTAACAAAGAGTTGCATTTTTTTAAGAAGGGGTTTTTTAAAAAAAAATTTTAAAAATTTCCAACCAAGAATTTCAATAAAATACATGAATTTTCAACTGGAAAAGATAAATTTTCAACTAAAAATGGAATAATTAAATTAACAGTTGAAAAAAGTAATTGTCAACCAGAGAGATGAATATTTAATTAAGAAAAAATGATTTTTTTACAAATTAGTTCAACTTCAAACCAAGTAGTTGAACGTTCAACTAAAAAAGATACATTTTTAACCAAAAATGGAATTGTTAAAATATTGTATCAAAAAGAAAAATTTTTATACAAAAAAGAAAGAAAATTTTAACTAAAATGATGATGTTTTGTTGAAAAATTGTATTTTTTGATAGAAAATTAATCTTGTTTAAAAAACCGTCTCTTTAGTTGAAAATTCATCTGGTTGAAGATTAATTTTTTTAACTTGAAATTCAATTTTTTAAGGTTTGCTTGACAATTTATCTTTCTTAGTGAAAATAAATTTGTTGTTGTTGAAAATTCAACTATTTCAGTTGAAGATTCATCTTTTTAGTTGAAAATTCAACTATTTTCTAAAAAAATCCGTTATCCTTTGTCGAAAAAAAAATATTTACAACTAAAAGTTTAACTATTACATTTTTTATTGGGAATCGATATGTTTTAGTGAAAAATTTAAGTATTTGTTTCAAAATTAATTTGTTTTGCAATTTTTTGCTCGGTTGTGTTAAAGGATGTTTAGAATGAACTTCATGAATTAAAATAAATGTTTGCATTCATAGACAAATATGAATATGTTACTTTTAGTTGACCGGGAAAGTTGAAAAACTTGACCGTGGAATGATCAGGAATTAAAAATCGTCCACCGAATCGCCACCCTGCCTATGTCCCAGTTCCTGATCCAAATCAAGAAAATCCCTCTGAATCCCTTGATGTGGCCTGAAATTAAAACGTATTGGTATTCCTCAGAGACGGAGGGGCCTACGACAGCAGCGGCTAGCCAGACGAACAGTTCGATCACCACCCTAACGAACATGTGTACCACTCCCGGCAATCCAGGTGCTGGGTTCGGGTACGCCTGGTCGTTCGGTGGGCCTGGTACCGAGACTCGCGAGAACACGCAGAGTGACCTGACGACGAACATCAGCTATGCCGTCAACAACAACCAGGACCAGGGGTCCAGTCAGAAGATCCAGGTGGACATCAAGCCCGCGAAGGTCGCCAATAGCGCCCACCGTCGACCCATGTTCACCATGAACGAGAGTTGTCAGCAGACGCCGACGACCCACCATGGCCACACAGGAGCACACAATCAAACGCACGGTACGCACGTGCGAACCAAAAAGCATCACGACGTATTTTCCTTAACCTGCGACAAAGGCGGTTGCAATTGCGACGCCGCCCACCCCACGCCCCCACCTTCTCTATTTCCAAATACTTTAGTTTTTACCACAGCCGACAAGCACGCGATGAGCAAGCATTTCATGACTCCCCTCGGACCGCTCCAGCTGACCGCGGAAGAGTGCAATGAGATCCTGATGAAGAGGGCAGCAGCCGCCTCGAATCAGGCCAACGCCAACAATGTAGCGGCTAGTCAGACGGACACCTCGGCCCACTTTGGGCACGTTCTCACCCACGTCAATACAACTCAGCTCGAGACTAAAGTCAAGACGCAACAGGACATGGGGAGCCAGGTGCGCGTTCCCAAGGAGCGGCCCTACTCCTGTTCCGAGTGCGGCAAGTCGTTTCTCCTCAAGCATCATCTGACCACGCACGCGAGGGTCCACACTGGCGAGAGGCCCCACATTTGTGTCCACTGTGGCAAAAGTTTCGCGCACAAACACTGTCTTCACACTCATCTGCTTCTGCATAGTGCCGAGCGACCATATCAGTGCCGCGAATGTAAAAAGTCCTTCACACTGAAACACCATTTAGTCACACACACTCGTGTTCATACGAGGGAAAGGCCGTTTGTGTGTCAGGAGTGCGGCCGTGCTTTTCCTCTGAAGCGCCATCTAGTGACCCATAGCAAATTCCATTCCGGCGAGCGGCCCTTTGTTTGCGAGGAGTGCGGCGAGTCGTTCTCGCAAAAGGACCATCTGACGATGCACTCGCGCTTCCACGGCAGCCTACATCCATTTGTTTGCCACGACTGCGGCGCCACCTTCCAGAGAAAATTCGAGTTGGTCAATCATGGACGACTCCATGGCCGAGTGCCACACGCCTGTAATGTTTGTGGCAAGGAGTTCCTGCAGAAGAGAACACTCCTGGCACATATGCGACTGCACACCGGGGAGACGCCTTTTGCCTGCACAGTGTGCGGAGAAGCTTTCCCGAGGAAAGCGGACCTAGTTGCACACTCCAAGATTCATAATAATAATACGGATACTGATGAGAAGTCACTCACTTGCAGGTAATATTCTTCATTTACTATTTTTTTTTTTTTTACTAATCCAATACCATTACTAATACAATAGACAGACCATCATGAGCATCTTAAATAAACGTGTATGTATTTTAAATATATATGCGTGAGATGTATATACTGGGCTTGTGGTCCTCAAAGTTCGAATGTGGCTGGTGCATGAGCATTTTCCGTTTTTACTCCTCAGAAGACAAAAAAAAAACCCGAACCGATATCGTGAAGATTCGATAGCTGTAGTGGTTTGCGTCCGTGCTAAGCTTCTAGAACATTTTTGATGACGTCACATAATAATATTGCGCAATTGTGAGAGATGCTGTTTACGCACATTCCTCTCACAATTGCGAAATATTATTGTGTTTTCTATTTACGTAAACAGCTTCAATGTTGTTTCATATTTGAGATAACAGCCTTGAAGCTGTTTGTGCAATATTCTGTGACGTCATCGAGAATGTTCTAGAAGAAATCTTGGATTAGAACGCAGCTTGCACATCTGCTTGTTTCAAAGTAAAAAAAAACTTCTACTTGAGGTAATTATTTGCTTCAAACGTGTGATTCAGGGCTCGGAACCGGTTACTTTTTAGTAACTTATTTACTTTTTTGATCCGCGGTTACTGAAAAAAGTTACTTATTTTATGAAGGGGTTACTTTTGGTTACATTTTTTGCCCGAAATAACGAAATGAATTCATTGATCGTATTATTTAAAAACTTGTGAAAAATGTAAAAATTCACATTTTATCTCCGCCATGAGCATCTTAAATAAACGTGTATGTATTTTAAATATATATGCGTGAGATGTATATACTGGGCTCCTCGTCCCCAAAGTTCGAATGTGGCTGGTGCATGAGCATTTTCCGTTTTTACTCCTTAAAAACAAAACCTAACCGATATCGTGAAGATTCTATAGCTGCAGTGGTTTGCGTCCGTGCTAAGCTTCTAGAACATTTTTGATGACGTCACGGAATAATATTGCGCAATTGTGAGAGATGCTGTTTACGCACATTCCTCTCACAAATGCGAAATATTATTATGCAGGGTGTCTAGTGACCTTGAAAAACCTGGAATTCTCATTGATTTTTTTTAAAACCTTGAAAACCTGGAAACCTCCTTTAATTTTTCACAAGAACCTTGAATTTGATTTTTTTTTGCTTTCAAAGCAGTTATTTTATTGAAATGTGACGAGTAACTGAAATCATTAGTCTATTATGAAAGAAAAATTTCGTTTAGAAGAAATATTGCTACTGAAAAGTTTGTTATTTATCAAGATATAATTTATCTTTTGTTCATTACAGAAGAAATAGATTTCAAGGCACTTTTTTTAGACTGGGGCGAATTATTTTATAGATTAAAATTAACAGACTTTAATATTGTGAATAATTCTGTAAGTTTTTTATTTCTTCTGCGCCAATATAGAATGTTAATGTATACATTTTTTTGTGATATTCAATTTACAAATTATAAAATTTATTAGTTGAAAATTTCGATGTTTTTTGAGAATTAGAATGAGCCATGGTCATATGATTTGAAATAATTCAATGATTTCAACGAATACGAAAGGTTTCACAAACAAAAATTTGAGAAGGATTTCACGAATATTTCGAAACATTTTACAAAGATTGTAACGATTTTCAGAAGGTATACCAGATTTCTAAGATTTTAAAATATTTCAAAGATTTGAAACGAGTTCAAACTTTTTTTAGAAGATTTCACAAAGATTTCAAATTAATACAGAAGATTTCAGAAAAACTCCACAAATATTTCAAAAATTTAATGAAGATTTCAAAGAAAACAAGGATTTCAAAATTTCAAAGAAAACAAGGATTTCAAAAAGGTATAAATCAGATTTCGAAGATTTCAAACGATTTCAATTTTTTTAGAAGATTTCAAAAAATTTCACAAAGATTTTAAATATTTCAAATGTTTTTCAATGAACGTAAAGATTTCAGAAGGATTTCATAAGGTTTTCAAATTTTTAAATGATTTCGGCATTTTTCTGAAGATTTCAAAAGATTTCACAAAGTTTTGAGATATTTCAATGATTTTAAATGAATGCAAAAGATTTCAGCAAGATTTTACAAATATTTCAAAGAATTCATAAGGATTTCAAAAGATTTCAAGAATTTCAAAGATTTCAAAACATTAAAAAGATTTTAAACTATTTCCAAATTTTTCAGAAGATTTAAAAAGATTTCACAAAGATTTTAAAATATTTCAGTGACTTCAAACGAATAGAAAAGATTTCACAAATATTCTCAAGAATTCATGAGAGTTTCAAAAGATTCAAAGAAATTTAACAAAAGACACCAAATTTCATAACATTTCAAACGATTTCAAAAGGTTTCCACAAATTTGAGAAGATTTGAAAACATTTCAATGATTTCAAACGAAAACAAAAGATTTCGCAAACAAAGAATAATTTCGCAAATATTTCATAGATTACATAATAATTTTAAAAGATTTCAAAAAATTTCACAAAGTTTTCAAATATTTCACAACAATTTTTTAATATTCCAAAAGATTTTTAAATTTAAATTCAGCTAAAATTGCTAGTTTTTGAATTGAAATTGAAATTTTTGTTGTTGGAATTTTAGTTTAAAATTCGTCCTTTTTTGTAGAAAATTAATCTTTCTGATTGAAAATCACCATTTTGTTTTAAAATGCATAATTTTATTTGAAAATTCATCTTTTTGGTTGAAAATTCAACTGTTTTATAAAAATTGCTCTTTTTGGCTTAAAAACTCAACAATTTGGTTGAAAAATAACTTATTTTGTTTAAAAAAATCGTCTTTTAAATGAATGTTACTGTTTATTATATTAAATTAAAATCTTTTTTAGTTATTGTATCAACTATTAAATTCTTCGTTAAAAGTTTATCTTTTTTTAGTCATAAAAATTGAACTATTTTATTAAAAGTTGAACTACTTTCTTAAGCATACATTTTTCTTCAAGATTCATAATCAATCATAATTTAAAAATTTATTTTTAAAACCAAAAACTGAAGTTTCAATTTTCAATTACAAAACTTTGTTTAAATTGAAAATTCGACTTTTTGGTTGAAAATTAAATAGTTATGGTTGAATATTTAACTATTCCATTCTTTGTTAAATGTTTATCTTTTTTGTAGAAAATCCATTTCATTAGTTGAAAATTGAACTATTTTATTAACAAAAAAAAAACTTTTTTTGGTTGAAAATAGATTTTCTAAACTGAAAATGTGACTGTACCATTTTTTATTGAAAAATTGGCCTTTTTTTGGTGGACAATTTTTTTCCCCGATGAAAATTCTTCTTTTTCGTAGAAAATTATTTGTTTAAAGATTTATCTTTTTATCTGAAAGTTCAGTTGTTTGGTTGAAAATTTGAATATGTTAAAACTTTGTTTTTGTTTCTTAAAAATTATTTTTTCCAACTGAAAACTGAACTATGTTGTTGAAAATTCAATTTTTTAATCTGAAAACTTAAGTATACCATTTTTTTTTGAAATTTTGTTTTCTTTGTAATAGAAAATGTTTTCAGATTCTTGGTTGGAAATTTATGTATTTTGTTACAAATTTATTTTCTTAGCAGAAAATTCATCTTTTCGGTTGAAAATTAAACTGTTTCATTTTTGGTTAAAAATTTATTTTTATTAGTTGTATTATTACATTTTCCAAATAGGAAAATAAACATTCCAAAATATTTTTATGCATTTCTAAACATTGCTAATCTTTAGTATACTCTTTTCACAAAAATTTTAAATAAAAAGACTTCTTTCAAGAAATTGACGTAAAATATTTGGACTCAATTAAAAGAACTCTGAAATTATTCATAATTAAGAAAAAATTAATATTCTAGAACATGTTCTAGAACGTGTTATAGAATATGTTCTAGAACGTGTTCTAGAATATAGAGTTCTGATCAGGATCAGGAATAATAAACCCTTTTTGCAGAGTTTTTATCTCTGATTTAAAGTCCTATTATCAGTGTAATAACAAAATAAACAATTTTTAAGGAATGCGCATTTGGGGGTCTATACTAAATTTCTAGAATGTTCTAGAATATGTTCTTGGAACATGTTCTAAAATATGTTCTAGAATATAGAGTTCTGATCAGGATCAGAAATATTAAACCCCCTTTGCAGAGTTGTTATCTCTGATTTAAAGTCCTATTATGAGTTTAATAACAAAATAAACAAATTTCAGGAAATGCGACTTGGGAGTCTGTGTTAAGGTTCTAGAATATGTTCTAGAACATGTTGTGAAATACGTTCTAGAATATGTCATAGAATAAGTTCTAGAACGCGTTCTAGAATATAGAGTTCTGATCAGGATCAGGAATAATAAACCCTGTTTGCAGAGTTGTTATCTCTGATTTAAAGTCCTATTATCAGTCTAAAAACAAAATAAACAAATTTCAAGGAATGCGGTTTGGGGGTCTGTACTAAGTTTCTAGCATGTTCTAGAACATGTTCTAAAATAAGTTCTAGAATAAGTTCTAGAACATGTTCTGGAATATAAAGTTCTGATCCGGATGATGAATATTAAACCTCCTTTGTAGAATTTTTATCGCTGATTTAAAATCCTATTGTCACTCTAATAACGAAATGAACAAATTGCAGGGAATGCGGTTTGGGGGTCTGTGCTAAGTTTCTAGAATGTTTTAGAATAAGTTCTAGAACATGTTCTAAAATACGTTCTAGAACATGTTCTAGAATATAAAATTCTGATCCGGATGATGAATATTAAACCACCTTTTGCAGTGTTGTTATCTCTGATTTAAAGTTCCATTATCAGTTTAATAACGAAATAAACAAATTTCAGGGAATGCGGTTTGGGGTTCCAGAATCGGGAAGCTCTAACGTTGCATTTAAGGTTACATTCTGGCGACAGGACGCTTGTAACCGACCTCTGCGGTCTAGCAGCAGCCTTCCAGCAGTCTCCAGGACACTTCCTCACTCCCAATACCGCCGGTACTCACCAGGTATGTTTTTCCAAAAATAAAGCTTCAAAGCTGGCTTTGAACTGCTCTATTTACTTTTTTACATAATTTTTGTCGTTTAATGATACCAAATTAATTCAAGGTTGAAGGGCGCTAGTTTTATTTATAAATTATGGGACTACAATAAATAAAAAGTAAGATTCTAATGGCGCTTAACGTTGGATTCGAACCCATGACCTTGAGATTAAGAGGCCATGCTTTACCGACTGAGCTAGTCGGGATATTCAAATCAAATAATTTTAGAGTAGCCAAGGTGGCGACTTGACCGGGATATGATCGGGAATTTAATTTAAAAACCCGGAATTTACTTCTGATCATAGCAAAATTCAAGTTTTCATTACTTTAATAACCTTGGTCAATTTAGAAAAATGATTTCTATTTCATCAGGGTGGCGGCTTGACCGGGAAATGACCGGGAATTGGGAATTTACTTTCGCTCGTAGCAAAATGCAAGTTTTCATTATTTTAATAATTTTTGTTAATTTAGAAAAGTGATTTCTACTTTATCAGAGTGGCATCATGACCGGGAATCTAATTAAAAACCCGGAAATTTACTTTTGATCGTGGTAAAATTCAAGTCTTCATTATTTCAATAACTTTGTTCAAATTAGAAAAGTGATTTCTACTTCCTCAGGGTGGCGGCTTGGCCGGAAAATCGGGAAATGACCGGGAATTTAATTAAAAACAGGGAATTTACTTTTGCTCGTAGCAACATTCAAGTTTTCATTATTTTAATAATTTTTTGTCAATTTATAAAAGTGATCTCTACTTTATCAGGTAGGCGACTTGACCAAGAATTTAATTAAACCCCCAGGAATTTACTTCTGATCGAAGCGAAATTCAAATTTTCATTATTTCAATAACTTTGGTCAATTTAGAAAAGTGATTTCTCCTTTCTCAGGGTGGCGAGTTGACCGGGAAACCGGGAAATGGCCGGGAATTCAATTTAAAAACCAGGAATTTACTTCTGATCTTAGTAAAATTCAAGTTTTCATTATTATCGTTTTTATTTATATATTTTTTTTTCACATTTTGGGACAGGGAATTTCCGTAAAGAAATATAATTTCACTTGGAACAGGGAATTTTTTTACATGGAACGAGAATTTTTTAAAAGAATTATACGAGTAATTCGAATTTAGAAGAAATGAATTTTCAAAAATCTATCTTCTAAATTTTAAACAAAGAAAGTACTGCAAACCTTTTTAGAGTAGAAGTAGTATTTCAAAGAATAAATATTTCTGAATTCTGATAAGACCAGTTCAATATTTACAATTTTTATTTGAAAATTCATCACTTTGTTTGAAAACGTGACTATTTTTTTAAAGTAATTTTTTAACTGAAAATTCAACCTATTCCAATTAAAATTCCATATTTGTAGTTGAAAATTCGTCTATACTTTATAGGGTTAAACATTAATTTCTTTGCTTTTCTATTACTGTAGATAATAGGTACTGTGAAATGCAGAAAAAGTCTTTTACTTATTAATTTTTGTTCCTTACGGCGTGTGTGGGAAAATGGGAAAGGGGCGTGGGAAATATGAAAGGTGCGTGGGTAAAAATATGAAATATTGATTCGTTTGAAACTTGCAATAGATGCAATTTCGAAAAGAATGAAACATGAGCCTAAATGAGCAGAATTTCCAGATGAATGGACCGATCGGAACACCGAGTGTGAGTCACATGCACGGTGCGACGCAAACCTCTCCTCCAGTGGGCTCGGGACCGAAACCAAAGCCTCACGTCTGTCCCGACTGTGGTCGCGGCTTCGCACAGAAGCACGGACTCTCTCAGCATCAGCGGCGTCATTCGGACGGCAGTTGTCACATAAGGTCGCACGTTTGCGACAAATGTGGGAAAGCGTTCTTCCAAAAGAATCACCTCTTGCTGCATCAGCGCCAGCATATGGACCCGCCACCTAGCATATTGCGCCAACAACAGAGACAAGCGGCCCAGGCCGCCGCTCAACAACAACAGCAGCAACAACAGCAGCAACAAAATCAACAGCAGCAGGTTGTAATCCATTAATAATTCTTTCAGCACATACTGGGCTCAAGAATCTTGGAAAATATTTTCGAATTTTTTTGATGACAATTAATAACAATAATGACAATAAATTAACTGATGGGTTAGTCACAAGGCTAAAAAGTTACTTGTTTCATGAAAAGGTTAGTTTTTGTTACATTTTTTCACTTTGAAATAGGAAAGGGGCGTGGGAAATATGAAAGGTACGAGGGAAATATAAAAGGTACGTGGGAAATATGAGAGGTACGTGGGAAATATGAAAGGTGCGTGGATGATGAACACCGAAATGAATTAATTCATCAATTGTGTTATTTAAAAACTTGTGAAAAATGTAAGAACTCAAATTCTTTGGGTAAATTTGGCACTTTAGAGCCCGGAAATCCTGTTGAAAATTGCAATTTAGGTTAAATGCTAGTTTTTAATTTAAAATTTGAATCCTTTTGTTGTTTATATTTTTCTATGAGAATTTATCCAGGGTGTCTAGCGTCCTGGGAATCCTTGAAAATCTGGAAAAATCCTTGATATTTTTTTCTAACTGAAAAAACCTGGAAATCCCTGGAAAGTCAGGGAATTTTTTTTCGAGAGTGTAACTAATTTTTGGTATATTTGTAATATAAAATTGAATACCAATTTTTTTATTTAAAAAAGTAGCTTCATATTAATTTTTTGTATTATGTTGAACATTTTTTTACTGATAGTTTATCTTTTTTAATCAAAAATTCAACTATTTATTTGAAAATAAATGTATTTTGTTGAAAATTTGACTTTGAAATAGGAAAGGGACGTGGGAAATATGAAAGGTACGTGGAGAATATTAAAGGTACGTGGTAAATATAAAAGGTACGTGGGAAATATGGAAGGTACGTGGGAAATATGAAAGGTGCGTGGATGATAAACACCGAAATTAATTAATTCATCAATTGTATTATTTAAAAACTTGTGAAAAATGTAAAAACTCAAATTCTTTTAGTAAATTTGGCACTTTAGAGCCGGGAAATCCTGATCAAAATTGCAATTTAGCTAAAATGCTAGTTTTTAATTTAAAACTTGAATCATTTTGTTGAAATATCGGACTATGTTTTATTTTTTTCTACCTGAAAAAACCTGGAAAAGTCCTTTAATTTTGCTAATGGTCCTGGAATTTTTATTCCCTTGAGGAAAAAAATTGTTTTTCAATTTTTTCTCTGCTAATTTTTGGTATATTTGTAATATAAAATTGAATATCAATTTTTTTATTTGAGAAAGTAGCTTCATATTAATTTTTTGTATTATGTTGAACATTTTTTTACTGATAGTTTATTTTTTTAAATCAAAAATTCAACTATTTATTTGAAAATAATGTATTTTCTTGAAAATGTGACGTTTTGATTGAGAATTCATCTTTTTAGGTAGGAAATTCAACTAGTTTGTTGAACATTTCTATATTGAAAATTTTTCTTTTTTGTTTTAAAATTTAACTATTTGGTCGAAAATTCGTATTTTTTGGTAGAAAATTCAATTACTTGATTGAAAATCAAACTCCTTTGTTAACAATTAATTTTTTTACGATTCATCATTTCAATTGAAAAATCACCTCTTGGATTGAAAATGTATCTACTTTGTTAAAATTTAGATTTTTTAAAGTGAAAATTTAAGTACGTTGTTACAAATTTTTTTTTTGTTACTAATTAATTTCTTTCAACTAATAATTCAAACTATTTAGTTAAATAATAATCTACAATTTAAGTGAAAAATTCATCACTTGTTTGAAAATTCAACTATTTTTATGCGAATTCTTTTTATTCTTGTAAAATTAATTTTACAAACTGTATATTTAGCTATTATATTTTTTCTTAGAAAATGTCATGTTTTTTAAATAAAAAATTTACCTAGTTGGTTGAAAATTTATATTTTTCACTTGAAAATTCATTATTTGATTGAAAATTCGTATTTTTTGGTAGAAAACTACTGATTTTTGTTGA
Organism: Andricus quercusramuli; assembly: GCA_932178445.1. NCBI lineage: Eukaryota > Metazoa > Arthropoda > Insecta > Hymenoptera > Cynipidae > Andricus > Andricus quercusramuli. The sequence goes on from CAKNXH010001951.1 coordinate 202,135, forward strand.
AAATTCAACTACCTTTTTGAAAATTAAATTCCTTTGTTAAAAATTAATGTTTTGGGTTGAAGTTTCATCCTTGTTAATGAAAATTCATATCTTTCGTTGCAAATTGACCTATTTCGTTGAAATTGTTCTTTTTTCTGGTTAAAAATAACCTTTTCTAACTGAAAATTTAACTATTTCAGTTAGAAATTCTTTTCTTTTTGATTGAAAGTAAATTTTTTGAACTCAAAATTTAACTATATCTTTTTGGTTTACAATTCATCTATTCCATTTGAATTGAAGCAATTGAATTGTTATGAATCCTGATAAAAATTACAGTTTAGCTAAAATTTCTCGTTTTTAATTAAAAATTTTAATATTTTTTATTGAAATATCGAACTATTTATTATATTTTTTAATGAGGATTTTACTTTTTTGATTAAAGTTCTGTGAAAAGTTGAAGAATTTTGGTTAAAACTATTTTTTTGTACAATTTTAATTGTTCTATTTAACAAATTTTTAATATGGAAGTGAAATAATTGAATTTTCATGCATAAATAACAATTGTACAATTATCAATTTGAAAATGAAAATTCGAGTTAGTTTAAGAGACATGTACAAGTTTTGGTAAGATTCAATCTTAATTTAAAACTGGAAAAGAGTTCGAAAAATAAAAAAATAAAATAAATTTAGATTTTTGAAGATTCGAAATAAAATTTTGAAGCTTTTTAAGGATATTTTTTTAGTTAATTTTAAAAGAATATTTAATAAAATTTATAAAATTTTCAAACAAAAAATCAGGATGATTTAAAGATAATTTTTTTACTTTTGCAGGATTTTCAAAAAATTGTAGGAAAAATTCGAGTTGCTTAAAATGATATAATTTGGAAAATTTATAAGTTTTTTGATTAATTCTTCAATTCATGGCATTGAATTTATTTTTGTTAATTTTTTTTCTAATTTATTGTATTTATTTGTAGATTGCTGTAAAAATAGTTTTAGGTTTCTGTACTTTTTTGTAAAAATTTTACCACCAGGGAAATTAATCTTCTTGATTGAAAATCACCCTTTTGTTTGAAAATACATAATTTTATTTGATAATTCATCTGTTTTGTAAGAATTAATGCAAAAAAAAAATATCTAAAAAAAGGTCATTTAAACCTGACTACCCCCTTAAAAAATTAATTTTTTTAAACTCACAATTGAACTATTCCATTTGTGTTTGAAAATTGATCTTTTTTAGTCGGAAATTCAACTATTTTGTTGCAAGTTCAAATTTCGTTCAAAAGTTATATTTTTTGGCAGAAAATTGGTTAAAAATGTAACTATTTGGTTGAAAATATATTTATTTTGTTGAAAAGCTGTCTTTTTGTTTAAAAATCAAACTACTTTGTTGAAAAAATTCATTTTTTAAAGCTGAAAATTGCAATTTTTGATTGAAAATTATTTTTTGTATTGTAAGCTTATATTTTTGAGTTAAAAATGTGAATGTATTGTAGAAAGTTCTTTTTTTGGCTAAAAAATGCAATAATTTGATAGAAAATTGTTTTTTTTTTCATTTAAAACTTAGTCGATCTTTTCTATTTTGAAAATTCAAATATTTGGTTAAAATTTATGTAATTTGTTAAAAATTCGCCCTTTTTGTAGAAAAATAATCTTGCTTTAAAATTCGACATTTTTAACAAAATTGTTTTTCTTTATCGACTAAAAAATCTTTTTTGGTTGAAATCTCAACTCTTAATGAAAATTCGTGTTTTCGGATTAAAGATTCAACTGTTTTGTAGAAAATTTGTTTTTCTTGAATTTTCAACAAAAAATGTTATAGTTGATATTTCATCAAAAAAAAAATTTTAATTAAAAATAAAAACCAGTTCGATTTAACCAAAAACTACGAATTTTCAACCAAATAGTTAAATTTTCTACAAAGCAGCTTAATTATCAACAAAAAACTTAAATTTCCGCCGAAACAGATTAAATTTTAACCAGATAATTGCATTTTTACCCAAAAAGGGATGAAATTTCTACAAAAAGAGATTAATTTTCAAACCAAAAAGATGAAAATAGTAGAACTTTTAACAAAAAAAAGGTTAGTTAAGGAAAAAAAATTGCAATCAAATTGTGGAATTTTCAAGAAAAGAATTCAATTTTTATCTTGTTCAAAATTCATGTATTTTATTGAAAATTCGTTCTTTTTGGTAGAAAATTAATATTCTTGTTTTAAAATTCATCTTTTTGCTTGAAAATTCAAAAGTTTGTTTACCATTTTTTTATATTTTTCGGTTGAAATATTTATTACTACATTTTTCCGGCATAATTTATCTTTTTGGGAATGAAAATTTAATGACTTGGTTGAAAGTTAAGTTCTTTTGGTAAAAATTATATATTTTTGTTGTTGTTTAAAATTCATCATTTTAATTGAAAACTCATCACTTTGGTTGAAAAATGGGCTATTTTGTTGACATTTTTTTCCGGCTGAAAATTAATTTTTTTACTGAAAATTGAACTATTCTAGTTGAAACTTTCAACTATTTTGTTGAGAATTTGTTGTTTTTTTGTTTGTCAAAAATTAATTTTAAACTGAAAATGTAACTATTCAATTTTTGGTGGAAAATTCATTTTTTTTTTTTTTTTTTTGGTTCAAAATTCAACTATTCCAGGTCAAGGTTCATAATTTTGGTTGAAAATTTATCACCTTGTTTAAATTTAACTATTTTTTTAAAGATTAGTTTTTTTTCGTTAAATATTGTTCTTTTTAACTGAAAATTTAACTAAGAAATTTTTGGTTGACAATTTTTATAGTTTTTAGATAGAAATTGATGTATTTTGTTGAAAATTTGTCTCTTTTTTTGTTGGTAGAAATTAATTTTCTTGGTATAAAATTCATTTTTTGTTGTTGAAAATTCTCTTTTTGGTTGAAAATTCAACTATATGTTTGGAAATTGGGTTTTCTTAGTTAAAAATTTAACTATTTCCTTGCAAATTCATGTATTTTGTTTAAAAAAAACATCTTGTTGGTAGAAAATAATTCTTCTGGTTTTAAAATCTACAAGAGTAACTAATTAAAATGTAATTAAATTAATAAAAATGTCTTGAGTTTTCAAAATTTGCTTGGAATAGCGATTAAAAATCGAATTTTTAATTGTCTACATAAAGAAAAACTTGCTTCTGAGATGTGAGAACGAAATTCATTTTTTAAATTGAAAAATTAACTAATATGTTAAAAATGCAACTATTGTGTTGATTTTTTTTAAATTGATGTTTTTTGGTAAAAAATTAATCTTTTTGATGGAAAATTCATTTCTTTGATTGAAAATTAGATTTTTTAAATTGAAAATTAATTTTTTTAACTGAAAATTTATCTATTCTATTTTTTGTTCGAAATTTATCTTTTTTCATAAACATTCATTTATAATTTAAATATTCATTATAATTTTCATGTATGTTGTTGAAAATTCCCTTTTTCTTGGTTGACAAGTGATTATTTTAACTGTAAATGTAATTCTTCGATTTTTTGTTCAACTTTTGGCTGATAATTGACAATAAAGTTAATTTTGCTTATGTCACAAAAATTTTTATTCTGTTGAATTTCAAGAACAAAAAGTTTCCAAGAAAATAGTTCAATTTTCAACCAAAAAAGAATTTTCAGTCGTAAAAGAAAACAATTCACCCAAATGATAATGTGAGTGGATCAATAATTTTGAATACTAAATAAAAGTTTGGAAAAAACTTTTCTTTTTTAAGTTTATTTCTTTTCAAGAGTATATAAATACATTTTCCTAAGATATTTATAGAAATATTTTGAAATGTTTTTATACCTTTTCAAATTTTCGTTAAGAATTAATTTTTCAAAATAAAAAGTCATTACAAATTTTCCCAGGAATCTCAAGAAAAGATTTTTGTTTTCTTTGAATGCTTTCACATTTTGTTTTAAATGTTTGGAAATGTTCTCAAATTAAATTTTTATTTAGCTATTCCCACTTTTGTTAAACCTGCTAAATACCTTCTAAATTTATGCGATTTTTTCCAAATTTTTTCTTAAAATTCTGAAAAATTACAACAATTGCCATTTTCATCAAAAAGATTTTAAAGATTTCAATGATTTAATGAATTTTAAAGATTTCACAAATAAAGATTTCATAAAGAGTTCAAGGATTGAAAAATATTTCACAAAGATTTCACAAAAATTTCAAAATATTTCAACAATTTCAGAAGATTTAATAAACAAAGATTTCAGAAAGATTTCAAAAGATTTAAACGATTTCAGATAATTTCATAAATAAAGCCAACAGAAAGATTTCATCAAGATTTCAAAGATTATACAATATTTTACAAAGATTTCAGTGATTTCAAAAAATTTCCCAAACAATAAGTTCAGAAAGATTCCATAAACAAAGATTTTATATAGAGTTTGAAAAATCTCACAAAGATTTCAAATACTTCAACGATTTCAGAAGATTCCCTAAACAAAGCTATCAGAAAGATTTGAAAGATTTCAAAGGTTATAAAATATTTGACAAAGATTTCAGTGATTTCAATAAAAAAGATTTTAGAAAGAGTTTGAAAAATATCACAAAAGTTTCAAATATTTCAACGATTTCAGAAGATTTTACAAGCAATGATTTAAAGATTTTAATAATTTCAGAAAGATTTCAAATATGTAAACGATTTCAGAAAATTTCATAAATGAAGATTTCAGAAAGATTGTAAGGATTTGACAAATACACACATACAGAATTGAAGAATGCAAACTCGATCTAAATTTTCCCTTTACAATAATTTCCGCTCGATGCAACAGGTGCAAGTTCAGTCATTTGAAAACGAGTAATGGTAATTTTGAATCGAGTAATGGTCATTTTGAATAGAGTAATGGTCATTTTTGAATCAAATAATGGTAATTTTTAATCGAATAATGGCTTTAAAAAAATTAATGCACCAAAAACGCGGCTGAACCTGTTGCCGGAATATTTCCAAATGATTCAATTCGCAGTCTTTCTTATAATATACACATACAGAATTGAAAAATGCAAACTCGATCTAAATTTCGCCTTTACAATAATTTACCCTAGATGCAACAGGTGCAAGTTCAGTAATTTGAAAACGAGTAATGGTCATTTTCAGTCGAGTAATGGTCATTTTTGAATCAAATAATGTTCATTTTAAATCGAATAATGGCTTTAAAAAAATTAAAGCACGAAAATCGCAGCTAAACCTGTTTCCGGAACATTTCCAAATGATTTGATTCGCAGTCTTTCTTATAATATAACACATACAGAATTGAAAAATGCAAACAATACCTAAATTTTCCCTTACAATAATTCCCCCTAGATGCAACAGGTGCAAGTTCAGTCATTTGAAAACGAGTAATGGTCATTTTTAATCGAGTAATGGTCATTTTCAATCGAATAATGGCTTAAAAAATTAAAGCATGAAAATCGCAGCTGAAACTGTTGCCGGAATATTTCCAAATGATTTTTGATTCGCAGTCTTTCTAATAATATACACATTGAAAAATGCAAACTCGATCTAAATGTCCCGTTTACAATAATTTTCCCCAGGTGCAACAGGTGCAAGTTCAGCAGCAGCAAACGTGTACTGTCGACACAAAAGCGATTCAACTGCAGGCCATACAGCAGCAAGTGCAGCAGCAGGTCCAACAACAGGTTCAACAGCAGCAGCAACAACAGCAGCAGCAGCAACAACAGCAACAACAGCAGCAGCAGCAACAATCTTGCTCGGTGGACACTAAAGCAATACAATTGAACGTCACCATGTGAGACGATATTAAGAGCCGGGATTGGATGATAATCCCCGATGCGATTGCACTCCCAAATGCGCACCCTGCTGCCACCCTCTGCACGCACTTCTCTTGTACTAACATTACACAATAGTTATATTTATTATTATCTCTAGAAACAAGTACGAAGTAATCAATTTTATTACAAGAGTATATATACAAAGTATACATATTATATATTCTAATAATGTAAGGCTTGTAACAAGAAAATAAAAGTAACCATATATTAGTGTTTTACATAATATACTTTATAGTATATCATTTGATTATAGAATTGTAAAATGAATTACTAAACAGATTAGTTGCCTTATCGAGAAGAATTTTAAAGATTATTTTAACTATTGTTTGGTGAACTCTTTTTTTAATTTACTTTTAATTATTGTAGGATATCACTTTATAAGATAAATAAAAAAATGCATATTGATGAATAAACAAAGAAGAAAAAAGCAACCAGTTCTGTGTTTTTCGAAATTGTTGCTTTCTGTCCTTCGCGCCGGCGTTTCGTTCGTTTGCGTCGGTCTGCTGTGTGTTGAAATGGATTTGTGAATGATTGATTTTTTTGCGCATCGTGGAAGGATATCGAATGAGGCGTGCGAGAACGAGTGAGAGAGTGTGTGAGGGTGGCAACTGCGCACTTAAGAGGCATCTGAATCGCCCAGCGTCTGACGACAGTGCGATTGAAAATCGTCTAAATGCAGCTGGTCATCCCAGTGATTATTGACTGTCAATCCATTTCAAATTGCACAGGATTTTCTAAAAGAGCGGACTTGTGTCGTTCAAATGAATTGTACCAATATGTTCTATAGGCATAAAAAGGCGCCAAAGCATTTTACAATTGTAGGTATGATGGAAAATGTCAACAATATCTGGTTACGGCTACATTTTAGGCTTTAGAACAATGAAAGGTCGAAAATCGCAGCTGAGCCTGCTGCCGAAATATTTTCAAATGACCATTACTCGATTTACATTGACCATTATTCGATTTAAATGACCATTATTGGATTCAAAATGACACTTGAAGGTGTCGAAATG
>CAKNXH010001951.1:208946-223932 GCA_932178445.1 Andricus quercusramuli
AAAAAAATGAAAGCACGACAATTGCAACTGAGCCTGTTGCCGAAATATTTTCAAATGACCATTATTCGATTAAAAATGACACTTCAACGTGTCGAAATGACAAGGTTCCTTCTCGGAAAGACCAAGTAAAAAAGTGCTACAGAATTGAGGGCGCTCATCTCAATACAATTTATATGGGATTTTGAAGCTCCGAAAGTTCGCACCTTTTTCATTTGGTATCCACAAGATGAAAGCTTGACGTTTGGACACGTTAATGTATCATTTTGAATCGAATAATGGTCATTTTTGAATCGAATAATGGTCTTTTCCGAATCGAATAATGGTCATATTCAATCAAATAATGACTTCAAAAATATGAAAGCACGAAAATGGCAGCTGCGCCTGTTGCCGAAATATTTTCAGATGATCATTATTCGATTCAGAATGACGCTTTAACGTGTCTAAATGACAAGGTTCCTTCTCCGAGAGTTCGCACCCGTTTCATTTGGTCTCCACGAGATGGAACCTTGTCTTCTGGACGCGTTTCGAATCGAATTATGTCATTTTGAATCGAGTAATGGTCATTTTCAGTCAAAAAATAATCATCATGCATATGCATCATACGCATGTCAAATTCAAGAATGACCCAAACACCATCGACTGATACAATCAATAAATGATTTTAAAAATTGCCTTTACGTTTTTAGTAAAGAGCGTTGCCAAGGAGATTTAAATGCCCATTAACCGGGTTTTTATAGAATCTCTTTTGTTTGTATAGCCACAAATTTGCATAAATGAATAGACTTTTTTTTCAAGCCATTGCCGTAACCAGCAAAGTACCGTGTGAATTAACATGATGTAAAAGTCTCTTAGAGTCTTCGAAAAAGCTAAACGTGAAAAAATTGTGATCTTTTTATATTTGTGCAACATACTGCGTCAACCATTTGAAATGAAATCAGTTTTTTTTGTTTCATCGCGTACCTTATCGCTTCGCAATTTTCTTCGACGAGCTTGAATGAAGATTTTTGAAATAAACGATATTATAAGAAAATTACCACTCGTACCGAATATTTCCCTGCGAAATTATTCTAACTTGTCCAAAAGTCTTAAAACAGTTATTGAAAAATGTGTACTTTTCTACCTAGAACTTTTTTTAACGTTTTCGTTTCTGCGATCATGACCCAAGGCTTGTTTTAGAAAATGTTTTGTTTTTTTAAATTCGTCCCTTGCTGGAAAGCAAATTTTGTTTGTTCTGTATTTTTCACGCGACTTGGCAACGAATAGTCTTGGATAAAAAGATGGAAAAATTGATAGCATGTAGAAAACGACTAGAGAATTTTATACTTTTAGCCTGAGTGTAGTCACTCGAATATTATAAGTGTGAGAAAAAAAAGTTGCGATGATTTTGTATTATCCTTTTGAGGAAGGTTTCAAAGAAAGTATCAACGTTTACTGTATATGAGATAAATATACAAAAGATATGAAAAACGTGTCGCAAGTAGATGAAAATACTGGAAGGCTGGTCAATATTTGCTGTACATAGTGAAAATGGATAAGAATGACCTTTATTATCTTCTCTCAATCAATGGATCTTAACTGAAAGTTTATCGTCCGATATTTATTTTACTTTATGGGAGAATAACAGGGGCCGTTTTCATTCTAAATGAAAGTCTGAGAGGGCCAAAGTGCCATTAATTTCTTACTCATAGATATCCTTGAAATTTTTCCAGAGCAGAGTCGAAGAGACTAAAGAATATACATATTTTCTCAATTTTCGAAAAACAGCTTCGATTATTCTATACGATTCTGGAAATATAAAAGAGGGGCCATATTTCACATGCAAAGAGGGCGAAGGGCCAATAATTGTCTACTTTCGTGGACGTCTTTTTCTTTTTATCCAAGTCTATCGAACTTCCATTGACTTTGACTTATCGAGTAGTTGTACATTTGATTTCATTTATGAACGAATTCACGAATACGAATCTCTTTCTCCGTATTCTGCAAGTGCGTATAATAAGTATATATGCAATTTACTGCGCTGTGCTTGTACAAAAAAGCGAGAGATTCAGCAATGCTATCAATCGATAGTATGACCTAGCGTTATTCTGTTGTATTTCATTTATCTGATATAAATAAATAAAGTTTGTTTCTTAATTTTTCCTTATTTTCTCGTTCTAAATTTGGTAACTCTTCGGTTTTTTGTAGAAATTAAAAAAAAAATGTAATTACAGTTTAGAACTTTTATTTTTAATGTGGTGCAATTTGATCCCAGCTGTAAATTCCTGTCTAGGAACCTTGGAGGATCCTGGATATATTGCTGGACACTAACCTGTACATGATCCTGAAAAAGAACCTATACATAATCCTGAAAAAGAACCTATACATGATCCTGAGAAAGAACCTATACATAATCCTGAAAAAGAACCTGTACATAATCCTGAAAAAGAACCTATACATGATCCTGAGATAGAACCTATACATGATCCTGCAAAGAAACCTATAAATGATCATGAAAAAGAACTTGTACATGATCCTGAAAAAAGACCTGTACATGCTCCTGCAAAGGAACCTGTATGTGATCCTGAAAAAGAACCTGTACATGTTCCTGAACATGATCCTGAAAAAAGACCTGTACATGCTCCTGCAAAGGAACCTGTATGTGATCCTGAAAAAGAACCTGTACATGTTCCTGAACATGATCCTGAAAAAGAACCAATACATGATCCTGCGAAGAAACCTATAAATGATCATGAAAAAGAACATGTACATGTTCCTGAACATGATTCTGAAAAAGAACCAATACATGATCCTGTAAAAGAACCTATAAATGATCCTGCAAAAGAACCTGTACATGATCCTGAAAAATGAACCTGTACATGATCCTGAAAAATGAACCTGTACATGATCCTGAAAAATGAACCTGTACATAATTCTGAAAAAGAACCTGTACATAATTCTGCAAAGGAACCTGTACATGATCCTGAAAAAGAACCAGTATATGATCCTGAAAAAGAACCAATACATGATCCTACAAAGAAATCTGTACATGATCCTGAAAATGAATCTGTACATAATTCTGCAAAGGAACGTGTACATGATCTTGGAAAATAACCTGTACATAATCCTGCAAAGGAACTTGTACATGATCCTGAAAAGGAACCTGTACATAATTCTGCAAAGGAACCTGTACATGATCCTGAAAAAGAAACTGAAAAAAATGTACCTGGTCTTGAAAAAGGACCTGTACATCATCTTTGAATCATGAATTTTGAACTTCAAGGTAAATATAACTTTAACTATTTCTTTTTGATGTGATACTTAATATAAAACGGAACATTCAATTATTTATAAAAATAATTTATTAGACAAAAATTATATTTCACGTTAAAATCAGATTATATGATACAGTTTTATATTTTTTTGTTTTTATCTTTTATATTTCAAAAAAGGGTCACTTTTTAAAGAAAAAACCACTGTTAATAATAATTGTTTAAATTTTTTATCCTGATTTTTTCATGGATATTTTTAATAAAAAAAAAGTATAAGATACTTTATGACAATTGTTGTTTTCTTGAAACTTAAATCAGTCAATTGAGAGAAAAAAAAATTGATGGGTCAAGAATTTTTTCATTTTTGCAGGATTTAAAAAAATTTTAGGAACACTTTGAAGTATTTCAAAAGATATTTCGAAGTTTTAGAAGTTTCAAAAAGATTAAAAAATAATTTGAAATTTGAAAAGGTTTCAAATAATTTTAAACAAAGTACAGATTTTTGAAGATTATATAATAAAATTGTAAAACATTTTACGGATTTTGAAAGATTTCAACAGAATAAAACTTTTTTTCTCAAGATTCCAAGGAAAATGTACATTTATTTTTTATGTTGGAAAATTAATTTCCAGAAAATATTTGACAACATTTTAATATGATTTAGCTAAATTTCTGAAAAGAATATATAAGATTTTAAAGCAACAGTTTTCAAGTTTGCAAGATGAGAACATTTTAGCGAAAATTAGAATAAGTTTGAGAGATATTTCGAAGTTTTCAAAAGATACAAAAATAATTTTCAACTTGAGAAGATTTCAAGAAATTTAAAAGAAAATGTAGATTTTTGAAAAAAAAATTCAGAAGCTTTTTAAGAATTTCGAAAGGTTTCAAGAGAATACATTTTTAAAAAGATTTCTTGGAAAATTTCAAATGATTTTTTATTTTACAAACTTTATTATACAGAATATTTAAAAAGATTTTAAAACTTTCCAAAAAATTCCCAAAATTGTCAAAAAAGAATCTGGAATATTTTAATGCAATTTTATACAATTTGCAGACATTTTTCAAAATTTTAGGAAAATTTCAAATCAATTTGAAAAATATTTAGAATTATCTAAAAATTTTCAAACATAATTAAAAATTTGACAAAAATGTTTAAAAATTAAAGCAAAATGCAGATTTTTAAAGATTCCGAACAAAAATCTGAGTTTTTTAAAGATTTTGAAAGGTTTCAAGATAGTACAATTTTTTCAAAGATTCCTGGGAAATCTGGGAATATTTAAAGTGATTCTTTATTTTGAACAAATATAGATTTTTTTATTAATAATTGCAACTGTTTGGTTAAGAATAAAATATTTTTTGCGTCAAAATTGGTTTAAAATTCGTTTTTTTTTTCAAATAAATTCCTATTCTTTTGATATGAAATTAAAATCTTTTTGGACTAAAATATCAATTATTAGATTTTAGTTGAATTTTTTATTTTTTTGAAAATTCTTTTGGTTTTTTTGGTTTAAAAAATAAATATTTTGCTGAAAATTATATATTTATACAGAAATTAACTTTCTTAATTGAAAATTTAACTATTATATTTTTCGTTAATTTTTTGTTATTCAATCAAAACTATTAATTTCTTACCAAATATTTGAATTTTCATCCCAGAAGATGAATTTTCTACAAAAACAAAAAAAAATTTTCCGCAAAATAGATGAATATTTAACTAAAAAAGACAAATTTGTAACGAACATATAATAGTTTAATTTAAAGTTCAAGAAATAAGTTTTTAACAAAACAAAATACATTTTTAGCGAAATAGTTAAAGTTTCAACCAAACAGATGAATTTCCAACCAAAAAGTTTAAACTTCTGTGAAAAAAAATATTGAACAAAAAATGGAATAGTTACATTTCTATTTAAAAAAATTAATTTTCAATAAAAAAAACAATGTCAACTAAAGAAATGAAATTTTAATTTTTCTACAAAAAAAGACAACGTTTCGACCAAATAGAAGAATTTTCAACAACAAATAGAATAGTTTAATTTTCAGTCAGAGAAATGAGTTTTTAAGAAAATATTTTTTTTTTGAAATAAAATAGTTATTTTTCAGCTAAACAAATAAATTTTCTATCAACTAAATTAATAAAATTTCTATTAATTACATTAATTAATTTCCTAACACAAAAAAAGAAAGTTTCAAGAAAGTGCGTACATTTTTAAATAAATAATTGAATTTCAAACTGAAGAAGATTCTAGTTCAATCAAACATGAAACAGTTAAATTTTCAGTTAAAAAAAGTTAAATTTTTAACAAAAAAAAGATTTTTCAACTAAAATGATGAATTAAAAAAGTGAATTAACCGTTTGTGTTAAATCAATAAAAATATATAAAAATTTACTACAAAAAAAAGACAAATTTTCAACTAAAAAAAATTTCAACAAAAAAAGGAATAGTTTAATATTCAGTTAGAAAAATCAGTTTTAACCAAATAAAATAAATGTTTAGCGAAATAGTTAAATTTGCAACCAAACAAATCAATATTCTACCAAAATGATTGAATGTGTCTATAAAAAAATTGTCGACCAAAAATTTAGTAAAAAAATTAATTTTCAATGAAAAAACTAATTTTCAACTAAAGAAAAATTAGTTTCAAATTAAGAAAAAAAAACAATTTTCTACCAGAAAAGAGTAATTTTAACAAAAAACATGAATTTTCAATCAAATGATTGAATTTTGAACTGAAGAAAACTGATGTTCAAACAAACATAATATAGTTAAATTTTCAGTTAAGAAGGATTCATTTTTTACCGAAAAAAAGATAAATTTTTAACAAAATAGATGAATTTTCAACAAAGAATAAAGTAGTTTAATTTTTAGTCAGAGATATTAGTTTTTTGAGCAAATAAAATAAATTTTCAGCGAAATAGTTAAATTTTCTACAACAAAAAATGAATTTTCTACCAAAATTATTAAATGTCTATAAAAAAATTATGGAAAAAATTGAGTTAAAATTAATTTTCAATTTGAAAAAAAAAGCAATTTTCTACCAAAAAAAAAGAATCATTTTTAACGAAATACATGAATTTTCAACCAAATAGTTGAATTTTAAACTGAAGGAAACTGATGTTCAAACAAACATTTTTTTAAACAAAAGTTAATTTTTTAGTTAAAAAAGGGTTAATTTTTCACCAAAAAGAAGACAAATTTGCAACAAAATAGACGAATTTTCAATTAAAAAAAAGTTTTCCACAAAAAATAGAATAGTTTAATTTTTAGTTAGAGGAATAAGTTTTTTAGCAAGTAAGATAAATCTTTAGCGAAATAGTTCAATTTGCAACAACAAAAAAATGAATTTTATTCCAAAATGATTAAATGTCTATAAACAAAACTTTCGACAAAAAATTGAGTTTAAAAAAATTAGTTTTCAATAAAAAATACTAATTTTCAGCCAAAGAAAAATTTATTTTCAATTTTTAAAAAACAACAATTTTCTAACAAAATACATGAATTTTCAACCAAATAGTTGAATTAAAAAATAAGAATTTAGAAAATTTTACTAAAAAAAAAGACAATTTTTCAACAAAATAGATGCATTTTCAACTAAAAAGAAAACAAGTTTTCAACAAAAAATAGAATAGAAAATTTTCATTTAGAGAAATAAGTTTTTAAGCAAATAAAATAAATTTGCAGCGAAATAGTTAAATTGTCAACCAAAAAAATCCATTTCCTACCAAAATGATTAAATGTCTATCAAAAAATTGTTTGATAAAAAATTGAGTTAAAAAAATTAACTTTCAATAAAAAAACTCTTTTTCAACCAAAGAAAGAGTAATTTTCAAAGAAAAAAACAATTTTCTACCAGAAAAGAAAAATTTTTAACAAAATACATGAATTTTCAACCGAATGATTGCATTTTGAACTGAAGTAAGCTGATGTTCAAACAAACATGACATAGTTAAATTTTCAGTTAAAAAGGGTTAATTTTTTACCAAAAAAATATAAATTTTCAACAACAAAAATTTCGAAAAAAATAGTTTAATTTTTTAACCAGATGTTTTTAAGCAAATAAAATAAATTTTCAGCGAAATAGTTGAATTAAAAAAAAAATTATCTTTCTACCAAAATAACTAGATGTCTATAAAAAATTTTTCGACAAAAAATTGAGTTAAAAATCGATTTTCAATAAAAAACTAATTTTTAGCAAAAGAATAGTTTTCAATTATATAATAATATATAAAAATAATTTTCAATTAAAAAAACAACAATTTTCTACCAAAAAAGAATAATTTTCAACAAAATGCATGAATTTTCAACCAAATATTTGAATTTTAAACTAAAGAACATTTATGTTCAAACATGATTTTCAGTTAAAAAATTAATTTAAAAAAAAAACTAATTTTAAACTAAAAAGATTAACTTGATACAAAAAAAGATTAATTTTTAATAAAATACATTAATTTTCATCTGAAGAAGATAAATGTTCAACCAAATATGGAATAGTTGAATTTTCATTAAAAAGATAATTAACAAGAAGTTAAAAATGTAAATAATAAAAAAATGAATCATAAACCAAAAATGAATTTTTAACGAAGTAGTACCACTTGGTAGATTTTTTTCTATATTGCCTTCAAAATAGGACGCTCTAAATATAATCCTTAATTTAAATAGAACTCCAGTTTTTGCATTGATTTAATTATAGTGACTGCGATTCCTAAAAAATTTTATTTGTTTTTATAATGTTCCAATTTTTCGAAATTAAAAACCTACCATCACCAATAAAAAAAAGTTGTGAAAAAACTATTAAATATTCAAAAGCCAGCTATAAAAAGGCAAATTCTGAAAGTTTTAATTGCTCTCTTTGTTCCGTTCGGTTTGAGAGTTCGATGTTTCGAGCGAATACAACGCAAATGCGAGTCGTCGACCTCAATCCGAAAGCCTATGAATCTCCCCATTCAAGACCTTCAAGAACCTCCAAGTCCGGGAACCCAAACTACTGTTCCCCAAAATTCGAAAAGTTGAAAAAAAAACCCTCAACCAGGAAGAATTTTGATGAAAAATTGAAAAAAAAAATGCAATTTTAGCAGATGCTTCCCACTCCTAGCCACATCCGAGTGGCGCCTCCAACCGGTCGTGTCCGGAAGCTCTCCCAGCGCAATGCGCACGCGCAGTATGTCCCGCCTGCGGACGAACCGAAATAAATCGAAGAACGCTGTGCGATCAGCAGTACGGTGCTCCTGAATGCGACAGCTTCGTGTAGGGATGATAAAATCGAGTCGTTGCTTTTCGTGGCATTGCGCGAAAAGGAAGCCGTGATCCGCGCTCAAAGACTGGACAACAGCTCGAGAAAACTTGGTGTTGCTCGCTGCCGAAGTCACGGATGCATATGGAGGTGCGTAATACCGTTTTTCTCGTGGACTCCTCGCTCGCACGCGTCTTTGTTGCTTGACAACAAGGCCCTGCCATTTTGCCCCGACCGAGTATCATTTCTCTTTTCCGCGAATTGCAATCGTGTCCCGCGAATCGTATTTCGGCAAAAAACTCGGAACAAACAAACCCAACGATTGGCATTACATTTTCTAAGAATCACCAAAACAAATAAAGTGCTGGAATCTCCGAAGTAGGGGCATAACGCTCTGTGATACAACTACGCAATAGTCTTTTTCAAAAGCTATTTTTCATTCCGATTGACAACGAAAAGTTCGGAAAAATCTCGAGTCCATCAAAGTGCAGCCATTTCCGTTACTTGTATATGCACAGCTGATGCTGTCAGGACGATTCATTTTTGTGATTGTTATTTTTTTTTGCCATCACGGTTGGTCTACTTGTCACGTAGTGCTAATTTTTTGATAAATTGTAGTTCGTGTCGATTCCAGTTTTGTGCAGTTCCGTTAACGGGGTTATTCTGCCGTCTGCTCTCGTTGTTTCTACTTCTGATGTAGGCTCAGCTTGAAATTTGGACCCTTCACAGTGTGTTTTTGAACATTTTCCAGCAGTACTGAAAAAAAATTCTGCTCTCGTTACTTTTCATCTGACGGCAATGTCAAAAGAGACGTGCCCTCGTTATTTATTTTTACGCGGTCTTGTTTCATCGACGCTCGGCTCGAATATTCCGATTGTGGAATCAAATTTTGCATCATTTCCTTGTTGGAATTGTCAGTTGTCAGTTCAGATTGGGAATGTTTACGTTCGAGCGCCGCGACACGCATTTCGACGGTAAGACGCGCATTTCTGTTTTGTGTACATTCACTGCAGTTCACAGCTGACTCGACGCGACGCCCAGCGCCCAATACACTCTAAAAACTAGAGATCCCTTTTTTACGGTATCATTTTTTTCGTGCCCTATTTTTGAATATGATAACTTCATGCTGTTATTTTCAATGTGAAACAAATGAATCTGAGTTCCCAGTGGGCAAAAAAATTAAGGATGTCCTAGGGACGTCTTCGGGACATCCCTTAGACGTATTTTTGAACATGTCTTCTGGATATCCTAGGGATGCTTTTAAGATGTCTAATGTCAGTACGAAAGATGTCCCGAGAACGTCCAATGTCTTTAAGACGTTGGACGTCTTAGAGACGTTAATTGGACTGACATTGGTCCTCCTAGGGACGTTCTCGGGATATTCATGGTTTTAAGCCCACTGGGTTCCCACCAGAGGTCCCGGTTTTTAGGTGTTTTGAGAAGCGTCCCGGTTTTTTGTCGAAATACCGACCTTGAGAAAAAAAACATTTTTCCTACAGCTCCTTTTTTGCGAAAAATAACAAGTTTCATATTTCTGATATTATGGTTTTGACCAGATAAAGTGTATTAAATAATTTGTTGTTGATTGTCTTTCGTCTACAGGTCTGAAATAAATATTCTGAATATTGATTTTTATTTCTAAATTGTGAAAAAATTGCTCAAGCTGGGACCGGTAGACACAAAAAAATCAATATCAAATTATTTAATACAAATTATCTGGTCAAAACCATAACATAAAAATATAAAACATTCGAATGTTGGAAAATAAATTTTACAAGTTGAGGAATGACGTCGGAATTCATTTTGTAGGGATTGTAAAGAATCTTCTCTCGCCTCTCCGTAGCTTAATTGGAAAGAACACCAGACCGGCAATCTGGAATACCTGGGTTCGGATCCCAGCGGAGCTTGAGAGAAATTTTTTCAGAATTTAGAAATAACAATCAATATTCAAAATATTGATTTCAGACCGGTAGACAAAAAACCATTAACATCAAATTATTTAATAACCAGTTTCCTTTATTCACAACATAGTACTTACCGCTTCCAAATTACTGTTCAGAATTCACCGTACGACTTGTATACTGATATGCTTTTAATAAATATTTAATAAACTTTAATAAATATAAAAAACCGTGAATAGCCGCCATTAAATCAATTTTTCATGAATTTATTGTCTGATAAAAATTTTGAAATAAAATTTGTTCCCTGTTGAAAATGTGTTCAATGTTTTTTTTTTTAATTTTGCGATTTATTGGGGGAGGGAATATGTGTCCTGGTTTGGTGAAACAGTAATCTGGTCACCCAAAAGAGTACGAAAAACTGAACTCTAGAGAATGACAGCTGTCCCTGTTTATTAAATATTTAAAATTATACTCGCGAATATTTAATAAACAGAGACAGCTATCGGTCTCTTAAAAAAAACATAAACCTCAAAAATTCAAATTGTGTAATAAAATTGCAACAAGAAGACTTGGAAAGAAGTAACATTAGAAAAAATCCATTTTTTAAAAACATACTCAAGAAAGTCAATTTGTGTATTGTAATTGCCCAGAAGGAGTTAAAACGAGAGAAATATGTTTCTAAACATTCTTATCGGCTCATTAGAGATTACAATGTTGTAGAAACATATTTCATTTCAACTCCTTTTGTGCAATGATGTTACACAAATTGACTTTCTTGAGTATGTTTTAATAGTGATGCATATCGATCATTTTTGGACAAAATCGAGATTTGCTTGAAACATAGTTGGATGGAACTGAAATGTAATGGAGATCAAGAATATGCAATGAAAAAAGTCGATCGAGACGAGACGATCATCTCGACTGAGTGATCGTTCGTCTCGATGTGATGAGTATGGTGTTCAAGTTTTTAATTTAATCTGATGAGATTTCTGAAAAATTTAAAAATGATCGATATGCATCACTAGGTTTTAAAAACGGAAAAAGACCAATTTTCAACAAAATAGCTGCATTTTCAACTAAAAAAAAATTTCTAACAAAAAATAGGATAGTTTAATTTTCAGTTAGAGAAATAAGTTTTTAATCAAATAAAGTATATTTTTAGCGAAATAGTTACATTTTCAAAAAAATTCTACCAAAGTGATTAAATGTCTATAAAAAAAATTTTCGACAAAAAATTGAGTTGAAACATTAATTTTTAATAAAACAACAATTCTCTATCAAAAAGGAATAATTTCAACAAAATACATGAATTTTCAATCAAATAGTTGAATTTTAAACTGAAGAACATTGCTGTACAAACAAACATGATATAGTTAAAATTTCAGTTAAAAAATTAATTTTCATCCAAAAAGATTAACTATATACCAAAAAACGATTAATTTTTAATAAAATACATGAATTTTCAACCAAACATGGAATAGTTCAATTTTCCGTTGAAAAAAACAATTCACAAAAAGTTAAATTTTAAATTAAGAAAATGCATCACGAACAAAAAAAAGTGAATTTGAAACAAACTTGTTCCACTTAGTAGATTATTTTCTATCTTGGCTTTAAAATAGTTTCTAAAATGTTTCTAAACATTGTTATCGACTCATTATAGATTACAATATTGTTTAGAAACACATTTCTCATTTTAACTCATTTTGTACAATGTTGCACAAATTGACATACTTGAGCATGTTCTAAAAACACAGATTTTTTTAAAACACGTCTTCTTATGCTTTCCTGTTGCAATTTTGTTGCACAATTTAACTTTTTTAAGTTTATTTTTTTTTTAATGAAGGGTTGCAGTACATAACTAGATAACCCCAATTTTTCCGTGAATGAGCTTTTTACGTAAAAAAATTCTTTAAAAATCTAATATTTTGTTGAAAGGATTTTTTCGAAATCTCATTTCAATTTCCTAATCTCTTGTCTTTTTTTTAAACCCTTTTCTGACCATATTTCTCTTCCTAAAAGTTTTTCAATACAATAAAATAATTTTTTCAAAGAAAAAATATCTTAAATAAAATTATATGCATATTTTTTCAGCATCGAAGCATTCTATTCTGCAACCCTAGAAATGTACTTCCAAAAACAATAAATTACCCATGTTTTTTTGAGAAATCTAAAACACACAAAAAATTTTTTAAAGCAAAAGTTCAAGAATTTCATGCCCGATATTTTCTACATTTTTCCAAAACTAAATGCCAAGTTACAGCAACAATACCAGTTGAAAATAAAGATGCTTGGTGTGGAAATCTCATAAAAATAATTAAATTATAGCAGAATTATTCAAATCGAAGCGAGAGGTAAATAAAGCGAGTGCAGAGAGTCAAGTACAGTTCGTATATTAATCGACGAGGCGAATTCTACCTGACCTACCCCAATTCGGAGATATATGTTTATGAGCATATCAGCCGCGATTCTTGACGCAGACGCGCTCATTCTATAGCAACATGATTCACGAATAAGTGACACTAACACTTACATGATATCAATACAGGCATTTTAATTTTACATTTTTATTTATTATTGAAATGTGTTGTAAATGTACTCAATCCACCGCTACTTTTAACGTTCTTTTAAAAGTTTATAGTGTTACATCTATAAAACCTGAAAAAAAATCAGTTAGGAATCCGGTTCGATCTTTAGAAACAACTTTTATTAATTTCAACTCAGTTGCCACTTTATTGCTTAAACCGGTAGCAACAAATTCAATAAGTACGTTTTGACTATTAATTTTTAAAATTGAACTAATACCGGTTTGGAGAGAATTATCTAAACAGGATTGAGATTTAGGTGATAATATTGGCATTTAAAATCTCAGTGCTTCCTTATTTAGATTATAATGGGATTTAGGTTAGCTCATAATCGTTATAATCAATTTATGGTATCTATAAACCTAAGTGGATTGTGGTCACTGTGGCTATTAATGTGGTCGTACCTGTGTCAGGTCAAAAAGACGGTCTTAATATGAACTTTTATGGCATTCTAAACTTTAAAAGTACTCCAGTGTTTACTTTCTTTGTTATTCCATTCTGGGACACAACTTTTATAAATTTTTAACAATATTCTATTTCCGATTCAACTACATACTCTCGCTTCGTACTGTTTCCAAGTCACCTTCTGGTAAACTTTCTAACTTTCTTACGTCACTTTGCTATATACGATTCTATTGCGTTAAACCTTATAAGGTTTTTACTCTATAAACCTTTGATAGGTCAAAGCTTGTCCAGTTCCGAAATAATCTCGATTTGTGATAGTTATGAAATCGTGTCCTATCGTGACCCCTTGGATTTGATTTGTAAGAATGATTAATATATAAATGTGTCAATGCGGAATCTGGGTTAGATGATATTTACATGACAGTGAGGTTGAGAATCTCAATAAGGGCAAAATTGAGAACACGAAGCAATGAGGGACAATGACCTGAAATAAAATAGACTCGCATCCGCTCAGGTCCTCTTCACCTCCCCGAACGCGTGTTTATTTAAACTGCACCGAACCAGCATCGCATCTTGTCACTAACCGCAGGTGCCCCTCCAAAGCCCCCACACGAGGAAACGCTTTGTGAGTGAACGCTTGAGAATAAACACACGTGAACCTGTTGGGCGACGTTGTTTTGTTTTGTGTACTCAGCTACAGCCAGCTGATATCGTTCTCAGCTGCTCTCGGCAATCTAGATTCTTATCTTACAGTTTAGATATTCCCGATAGCACGAGCTACAACGAAGAAAGAGAAGTCAATTTTTTTGCAAGTGATTTTGAAGTTGGAAAAGTTGATTTTTAAAAATTAAAACAAAGGAAAACAGTGAGCACACAAGTCCTGAGGTTCGCCCACGTCTCGATGGCCTGTTAAAGATTTGAAAATATCTTTGATATGATTATGGGTTTCTATAACGTCATCATTGATGCCATACTGAAAACGTGGTCTTATTGTTTTACAGTATCTAAATTTTTAGATAGTTTGATTTCACAAACCGTAATGGCGGATTAATCTTTCAAACGTTTCTACTTTATAGCCGATACTCAAATCTTCATTGACATTTTCATCATCCCCTGTGGCACACAAGTTCTATGGTTCACGAAATGATCATGAAACGATCCAAATGATGTTTCAAAGACGTCAATTCACAGGACAGTGGTACATTCTAAGGACGTCTTTAGGACGACCTGATGCCCCACGGAAAGATACAATGAATTTGACATCCTTTGGACACATCCTTTGGATCTTTTCATGCCTTTGAAATGTCTTCAGGACGTCATCAAGACGTCCAGCAAAAGACTTTTATACCACAACCTTAGAAATTGTGAGCCCACAAGTCCTAAACACATGAAGGTAATTTTTGTTGCTTACTCTGAAATCGGGGTAAAGATTACACAATGTTTTTTCTCTAACTATGAAGCTCGCCATTCGACGATCTTTGTAATGAACCACGCCGATATCGACGAATTAACGAGATACTTCTCAGAACCTGGGGGTGGGACGCGGGTCGGGCTCTTTGACCTTTCGGTATTCCCGCTAACAACTTCAGCGCCAGCGCGTTTCGAGAAGCCGAGAAAAAAA
>CAKNXH010001952.1:0-13554 GCA_932178445.1 Andricus quercusramuli
AAAATTAAAAAAAAATTTTGTTTTTAACAAATTTTCTGTTTCCTCCTCCTAACACAACTTTTTCGGACGGGTGTGTCAGAAACTTTCAGCCCTTTTCGACGATTATGCAGCGGGGCTAAAGCTCTACTTTTTACTCCCGAGGGACTGAAAAGTGACGCCAGAGAGGAATAATGAAAATTATGCATCTATGAGCTCGCATTTTATGATTATCAGCCCACTCACCGCAAAAACAGTAAGATAATTTTGGTTGCAGATAATAGCAATTTGCGGTTATTTATGGAAAGTGACCATATTTACCTGTAAAATTATCATAAATTACTGAAATTTTTTATAAATTTCCGGAAAGGACCCCGCACAAAATGTATTGAAAAAAGGTCTCGTTGGATTTTGATAATTTTTTGATATTTTGTAAAACATGGCCCCCCGAACAAAAAATCATAATGACAAAACGATCATTGCATACAGAAGTTTTAGTGGTGACTTGATTATTTGAAGAAATAGTTCTTTCTACGGTCGAGAGTCAAATGCAGCTTTAGAGTTTCCATGTTGCAGCAGCGTCGTGTTCATTGCTGTTGACTCAACACTCGACGGACCCAAGTCCGATTCCTGCTGAAGGCGGATTTTTTATTGAATTTTTCCGTTCCAGGTTCATGAGGATTTTGAAATTATTATATGAATTGTTCGAATTTACCCTCCATGGCAATAACAATATTCATTATAATTCAGGCTGACTGAATCAAATTGTTCGTGTAGAAAAATGTGTACTACAATTAAAGCAGAAAATATGTGATTGTATTCGTGCAACTTGTAGGCCAAATCAATATTTATTTGAATGAGTGACATATGTTTTTGCTTTAAATATTCAAAAACTTGATATAAGGGAATACTGGTTTCAACCCATAAAATAGTTGTTCGACTTTAAGATACATATATTCCCATTAATACGCATGCATTCTATCAGTTCGCAGAATTATTCATTCCCATTCTCGGCACTTTTATTTGGAATATTTTTGTTACTTGTAACAAATAACCTTCTTTAAATGCATGAGTATTTCATTTACTATAATTTATAACTATGTTTGGTTTATTTCTAATGTATTTTTGCAGTTCTGAAGATAAAAGCATTTTATTGAAAATGCATCTTTATAAATTGAAAGTTACAATATCTGGCTAATGATTCAACTATTTGGTGAATAATTGAATTATTTTTCAGAAATTCAAGCATTGGTTAAAGGCATTTCCGTTTGTTTGAAAATTCATCTTTCATGTTAAATCCTCGTCATTGTGAGTTAAAAAAAATATTTATTATGGTTGACAAGTTATTTTCACTATTTGGTTACAAGTTCAACTATGTTGTTGAAAATTTGTCGCTCCTGCTGGAAAGTTCAACTATTAGGTTATTAATGATACTGACTGTTTACAAATCAACTTTCTTATTGAGAATTCGAATAGTTAGTTGACAATTTATCTATTTTGTAAGAGAATCTTTTTTCTTGGAAAATTCAACTATTTTGTTGAAAATGCAACATATTGCAACATCAATCTAGAAAATTTGAAGCGTTTCATAGTTAATTGAATATGGTATAAAAATTATTTCTTTCGAAAAAATTGATCCCTTTATTTTTACGAAAAATCACCCTATTTTCCCTCTTTTGAGAAAATGTTGGGCTACGGAGTTTAATATTTTTATATTTTTAATTATTCTTGATCATTCATTACCGGCTACGTTGCTTTAGGTCCCTCATACAAATTTGACATTGACCTAATTTTATTGTATGTACTTGTTTTGGGTTTTCATATTAATCTAACGTTTTATAACCTCATAACAAATTAATTATTTCTCCTTAGTTAATAAATGAACATTCATTTCATGTAAATAATTTCACAAATTTTGCGAATAGCTAAAGGTATTATAAGTTATTTTAAAGATAAAATTGGAAAAAAGTCAATTAAAATTTTGCATTTCAAAATGTTCTATTCAAGTCAATTGATTTTTAATTCAAACATTTTTTCACACAAATCATCAAGTATAGAGAACATCTAACAAGTTTTAAGAATTTAAGGTCTTTTTGGGTGCTCAATTTTGGTCAGTTTATCAAAAAGTAATTGATAACAATTGTCAACCCTTTTTTCGGTGAACAACTTATATCTATTTTTTTAGCAGTTTGTGTCGTTTGTCCAAAAAGTTGTATTTTTATTATATTTTTTATGTTGTTTTTTACGAATGAAACAAAAACTACGGGTCTCATAGAGAAGCAATCGTTGAATAATTTGTAGAACTGTTTTGGATGCAAAATTTTTGTCTTATCATCTTTTTTCGTATCATATATAGCGTGACCGCAAAATAAAAATTGTGCTTTTTCATAATTTTTTTGTGCGATCAAAATTAGAATTTTTTCGGAAAATTTGAAAAGTGCTGATAAATTTGTAGGATATTCAAAAAGCTATGTTTTTCTTCTCGCGACATTTTTCCATATCGTGCGTTGTTTGGCCTAAAACTTTCAATTTCGTTATTATTTTTTTTTTTGTAAATGCTATAACTCTGGTAATTTTTTTTTGATCGGAAAAAGTTGTGAAATGAATTGTTTTTCTTTTTGAGTACTACTAATAGCCGTACATAGAATTTTGGAAGAAGTGTTCTCAACAATTTTGAAAATGCTCTAACTTTTTGAATTTTCATCTAAAGTGGCTGGCCAACAAACCTGACCTTCATTTTAGGACACTAAAAGAGTATATTAAAGGCCAATCCAACATGTCAATTTTTCCGAAAGTTGCGAACAGACCGTAAATCGACAAATAAACACACCGGAGTTATAGCATTTTCAAAATTTGAAAAAAAAAACGAAAATCAATATTTAAAGCCAAAAACCCAACGATATGGGAATAATTCCAGTAGGGAAAAACGTTGCTTTTTGAACACCCTACTATATTTCTATAACAACTTTTCGATTTTTTTTTTAAATCAAAATTTCACATTTTGGTCACACAAAAAAATAATGAAAAATAAAAAATTCCATTTTTCTTCTGTTCATCAAAAAAATAGGCACAAATTCGTTATTCATCATGTTTCGATAGGATGCGCAGTTTTTGTTTTATTCGAGAAAATAACATTGACAGTAAAAAAGAAACAAATTTTTGGGAAACGATGCCAGGCACGAATACAGATGAATAAACAAAAATTGTGCATTCAAAAAAGATTGACAAATTTCTTATCCATTTTTGTTATAATAATATATTTAAAATGAAAAAAAAAACTTTTTTAAGCTCTTCTTTAGTCAATTCGCAGATCTTACAAAAAAAGGTACATCTGAAAACTTAGGATAAAAATATTGTTTATTTTGTTGTTAAATAAAAAATTTTGGTTTAGCCAAATCAAAATTTTCGCACCGACTCGATATAGCCGAAAGCCTCAGGTCAATTTAAAAATAAATCGTCAAAATCAATTTAAAATTGGTTTGTGGACAGACTTTTGTCCACACAAAAATGCTTTTGGCTACACTGTGCGACGTGGGTAGGTCTACGCTGGGGTAGTCGAGCATTTTCACTTCTTTGTTGTACATTTTCAGGACTCACTACTCTTCTCCACTTATATTAACCCTCAGTTACCCCACGTATTTTAGTATACGTTGTTACCCCCCGGGGGTCAAAAAGCCCCGGCCCGTCTTCTCAGGTTTGTATCTCAGCGACAAATCGGTTAATTAGAGTCAATTTTTTTTTCACTGAAAAGGTTTTTCATGCTCTAAAAGGCTATGCTAATCAAATAATTCTAAAATAAAAGTTGAGAAATCTGTATCACAATTACCAAATAAAAAATTGATTACAAAATCTGAAATATTTTTTGTTTTCAAAATGATATTATTCTCAGTCAAATGAAGATTAAAGTGTTTATATATAGTGATTTTTAAAGCTCAAGAGTCACGCTTTTAGGTGATATAGGTGACATAATGATCGGTTTCGAAAAGCATGATTATTTCATCATGTGAAAATGGCGAAAAATTGCAAAACGTATAAAAGTATTACCTGACACAAAATCATGCAGTATGTAAATTATAGGGTAAAATTAGAAAAAAATCAAGGAAATGCATTAAAAAAAGGTTAATTTATTGGATTTTCCGACATACAATTGTTATTTTATTGTGCGCAATATTGGCACAGTGTTGTGGTATGTTCATGGCTCATGGCTCTATTACAACGCAGACATTTGTACCTCGCTTTTCGATATGTTCGCAGCATTTCGAGTGCGAGAACGCGTCTCCATTTCCGTTTCTGAAAAATAAGAAGAATATTTCTCAAATGAAAATATTGGCGAAATCATATAATCATTTTTTCAAGAATATGAGAAAAATATTGATATTTTTTATTCAAATTTCTATAAAATAAGAAAAATATTAACTTTTAAATTTGAAAATTCAGTTGCGAAATCATATTATTATAATTTTGTTCACAAATATATAGTTCTTTTTACCTGTGATACACGAAAGGCCTTGCTTCACAACCAATCTCTGTCGATGGATGTTTCCGGGGAGAAATTTCTATAAAATCAAGAAAACACAACATTTCAATATAATTTTACTCTTGCGTCACGCAAAACTTACTTTTATTTTATTATTGGACACAAACAAAAATTCAAATAAAGAATTTACTTACGTTTTGTATTTGTCTTCAGATCACTTTTTGTAACGTTGTTACCCCGCGGGGGTCTAAAAGGCACAAATCGAACTTTCACACTGTCGCTTTCGGCGTAACCCACCAAACTGAGTCCGATCATGGGTTCAGCATGGACTAGGACCTCTAAACTTCCCCCCCCCCCCCCTCATGGGTCCTGGCCCGCTCCCTTAGCCTATACAGAAATGGCACCGCTTTCAAAAAACCTCTGGGTCATTTTGACCCCCGTGGGGTAACTGAGGGTTAACGATGTAACATGAATACAGTATAAGTTTATCATTAACTTTTGACGGCAAAAACTGTTTAAAATCATTATTTGACATCCTACGCAGGTGGGGGTCAATTGACCCCTCGTGGTAACTAAAGGTGGCAGAAAATCCCGGTACTTCTAGTTAGAGCTGGGCAGTATTTCACAAAAGTTGTATTTGAGGTATCTGAAACACAAAGTACATTGAGACAAAATACATTGGAAACACATCACGGGGAGAATACAATTAGCTGATGTAGTTCAAATACAGAAACAAAATACATGTGAGTATTTTGAAATATTATTTGAAATACATGTAAGAATTGTATTTTGTAGTTGAGATATTTCATGTATTTTCTTGAAAATGCTTTCTAATATCAGCATATAAATATTATATTACAAATCCCTAGAGTATATAAAAAGTATAGGAATTTTATGATCAAAGATAGGAGAGAGTAGGGAGAAAGAGAGAGGAGAACATGATGATGATGATGAGAGAGGGGGCGGTAAGCGTACTTTGAGCTGCGCAGTAGATCCACGTACTGTGCAGCGCGGCGCAGTAGAGCTATGTACTGTACAGTATTGTGCAGTAGAGTCATTTGCTGTACAATGCTGCTCAGTAGAGGCATGTACTGTGTAGTGCTGCCTAGTATATCCATACACTGCGAAGTGCTGCACAGTAGAGTCATTTATTTTACCGCGATACGCAGCAGAGTCATGTACTGTGCAGAGCTGCGCAGTAGATCCATTCACCGTGCAGTGCGGCTTAGTAGATACATGTACTGGGCAGTGATGCGCAGTATATCCATACATTGTGATGTACCGCGCAGCAGACCCATATAACGTGCAGTGTTGTACATCAGAATCTTGCACTCTGCAGTGCTGCACTGTAGAGACATGCACTGTACAGTTCTGCACAGTGGAGACATGAACTGTGCAGAGCTGCGCAGTAGATACATATATATTGCAGTGCGGCACAGTAGAGTCATGTACTCTACGGTGCTGCGCATTAGATGAACGCACTACGCAGCGCCGCACAGTTCATATTTCTACTGTGCACTGCTGCACAGTAGAGCCATGTAATGTACATTTATGCAAAGTAGAGCCATGTCATGTACATTCATGCACAGTAGAGCCATGTAATGTACGTTGATGCACAATAGAGCCATATATCGTTCAGTGATGCACAGTAGAACCGTGTATTCTACAGTACTGCACAGTAGAGTTATTTAATCTACATTGATGCACAGTAGAGTCATGTGCTCCACAGTGATGCACAGTAGAGACATTCACTGTGCAGAGCTGCACAGTAGATCCATATGATGTGGGTGATGCGCAGTAGAGTCATTTCTCGCACAGTGTTGCGCAGTAGAGCTATGTACTGTGTAGTTCTGCACATTAGGGACATGCAATGTACAGTTCTGTGAAGTAGGGGCATGTGATGTGAAGTGGTGCACAGTAGAGATATTTACTGCGCAGTGTTGCGTATCAGTGCTATATACTGTGCAGTGCCTCACAGTAGAGTCATGCACAGCGCAGCGCTGCACATGTATATTAGAGACATGTACTGCACAGGGCTGTACATTAGAGATATGTCTCATAAATACATACTGCGCAGATATACATCTCATAAAGACCTAATGCGCAAATCTATGTCTCATAAATAACTCCTGCACAGAAATATGTCTCATAAATACCTGCTGCGCAGCTCTGTGTCTCTTTATAACCTACTGCTCATCCCTACGTATCGTAGGTATCTACTGCGCAGCCTTAATCACTAAATGTCACTATTGCGCAGCCCTGAGCTCTGTAGGGCAAAACCACACAGCATGATACTCCACAACAGTGTACAGCGCAGCTTGGTGTTTCACAGATCTCTGCTGCGCACCCCTGTATATTTGATGTAGCAACTGTGCAGCCTTACGTACGTTATATGTATACTGCGCAGCTCTAAGCACCACGAAATTCTACTGCGCATTCATACATATCGTAAATCTCTACTGTATAGCCCCTCGCACCGGAGGATTCTACTACACATCCTAATTTACCACAAAATCGTACTGCGCAGTTGCATGATCAATAAATACCTAAGATGCAGCTATATGCCCCATGAATACATACTGCGCATCCCTACACATAATTGATATCGGCTGCTCAGTCTTATTCACTGTATGCCTCTATTGCGTATCCCTGAATACATCAGGGCTCTACTGCGCAGCCCAGTTCACAACAAAAGTGTACTGCGTAACTTCATGTCCCATAAACACCTACTGCTCATCTCTATGTTCCATAAGCACCCACTGTGCATCTCTACATATCGCATGGATCTACTGCGCAGCTGTATGTACCAAATGTGCCCACTGTGCACTCATGAACATTGCATGACTGTACTGCGCATCTTTGCGCACCACAATCGCGTAGTGTGCAGTTTTATGCTTCACAGATCTCTACTGTGCATCGCTACTGTGCAGTACATGCCTCTGTTGGACAGCACTGTAGAGTACATGGATGTAATGTGCAGCAATGCACGTTATGTGGATTTAATGCACATCACTGTCGAGTACATGGATATACTGCGCAGCGCTGCGCAATGCATGGCTATACCGTGCAGCACTGCACAGTACGTGGCTCTAATGTACATCAATGCACAGTATATGGCTCCTGTGTGGAACACTACACAGCACACGACACTGATGCACATCATTGCACATCACATGCCTCTACTGTGCATCACTTTACAGTACCGGTCTCTACTGCGCATCACATGCCCATGATGTACATGATTGCATGGCTACTGCGCATCATTGTACAATACATGACTACTGCGCACCATTGTACAGTACATGACTATACTGTGCATCATTGCACAGTACATGGTTCAATGTAGTTGAGGTATTTTGTGCTCAGTTCTGCTTCTAGTGTTATCTAATAAAAGTTGTCCTCTTAATTATATCGTTATTCTTCATTCGAAATCAAATACCAATTTAGTAATTTGTACGTGAAGAACATAAAACGCGAAACACAATGTGCGCGATCAATGTTTTTTGGAGCGCGAAGCGCAAAGACCAATTCGCGCGCCGTGAGTGCACTCAAACTTTTTTGTTTCTATCATACGTGAAAAAACCACCGCGCTGAAAAAACCAGTTCTCGTCAGATCACTGAAGTTAAGCTGTGTTGGGCGCAGTTAGTACTTGAATGGGTGACCGTTCAGGAATACTACTGCATGCTGTTGGCCCGTCGTGGGTGTGGTGAGCCCACACTTGTAGTTATTTTACTACAAGAAGCTATCCACATAGAAACACTACCCGAATCGGGTAGTGTCCTGCCTACCCCGAAAGAGAAATGTCTTAACGGTATACATACATACATACAGACATACATACATACGGTGCACAGAACCGAGCGTGGAACGCAAGGTTGAAATAATTTTCAAATCAAATATAGCGCGCGAAGCGCGAGTGTCTGGATTACATGTGGTCCTTAAGGTCGATAGAACCTTAAGTAAATACATTTCCTTTTCAGTCTGGAATAAAAACAAATTCAACAATCAGTTCATATGTAGAGGTTTTTATAATTTTATAATATTTGCAAAGAACTTTTTCTTTTCATCGATGTCGAACACGAAGTTCAAAAATCTAGAGGAACTGAGCGTAAAGCGCGATGTCAATACGTCCGAGCGCGTAGCGCGAGGAGAATACATTATCGAGCGTGAAGCGCGAGTCAAATATTTGATCAAGCGCGAAGAGCTTCCCGCGAGGCGGGCAGATTTTTTAAATCCAATTTTGCTATCTGGCACTAAATTGAGAGAAATTTTTGAAAATCTTTATTATCATATCGTAATACTGAATATCATTTTGAATTTTGTACTCTTCACACTGCATTTGGAATAATCAATAAGTGTCCACAACAACTCCGAAGTAGGAATTTTTTTAAATATAGACAACAGTTTTTCCATTTGTGTCAATTCTTCGGCAACGGGTCGCTTGTTTCCTATTGCCGCGCTCGAATCGAGTCTACTTCCCGAATATCTAATATTTCCAAGAACAGTAAATAGATTTTAACTGGAGGAGAAACATGCCATTTCATTGCCTGAATGTAGTAATACCATTTGTCAGCATGACGTGTAGGCCAATATATATACAAGTACAGCCAGTTCACGATCATTTTCGTTGAAGTTCAAGAAGTTTATCATAAATTAATTTCTGTTTCTAAGAACATGAAAATTCCAACTTTTATTCTGCTGTTCGACATCTTTATAATATTTCTCAACTCTGTTCGTAAGTAAAATATGTTACAAGCTTGATCAATTATACATTCCAATATCTTACAACCAGATATCGACTATACTCAAAAATTCCCCTTCCACTTTGAAACAGCTGGAACATTTGTTACTATCACTGCTCTTTGGAAAAAAATTCAGTTCCGGGTGTGGCAAAACTTTTAATCGTACAGTTTGAAAACTAAACAAGGCCACATTTTTAGATACAAAGACGGAAGGAAATTAGTGTAATAATGTTTTTCTTAAAAATTATTGCAGCCTGAACTAAAACTTTCTCATCATGTGTTGCAAACATTAATATTTGCGCGTACTTATAAGTTTGAAATTTTTGATAAATATCAAAAATCAATAAGGTACGAACCGAAATTTTTGCCAACATATGCTTGGGAATTTTTCGTTGAAGTCTCACGTGTAGCCAACCTATGCTCCAAAAATGTATCTTTACCATCTATTTCCTTCAGTCTCTGCATCTTAAACTTTCTTTTCATCATATTGCACTATTGCACATACGTCCAGAAGAACTGTTATCAAAATTTTCCAGTTAATTACCATCAATTTCCATGAACGTTTGTAAGTTACCGTATATTTCCGAAAATTTCATAAATTTCCACAAACTTTTGATAACTTTGATAACAGTTTTATTAGGCCAACGCGTAATATCTTAGGTTGATGAAGTTTAAACTGGAAGTTTTGCTAACATATTTTTGTAAATTTTCCGTCAAAGTCCCACGTGCATGCCAACATATGTTGCAAAAATTTATCTTCACAATCTACTTCCTTTCGTCTCGGCATCTAAACTTTTCCTTCTATTATATTACATTAGTGTATATTACGAATATTGCGCTATACTGCGAATAAGTTTAGGACAACTGTTATAAAAAATTACCTGTAAATTGACGTACATTTCCACACATTTTATAGTAAGTTACCATAAAATTTCATAAATTCCCATAATTTTTATAATTTTCACAAATTCGAAAAAATTTCGTTAATTTCCACAAATTTCATAAATTACCCCGCACCAAATATATAGAAAAAAGCCTTATGAGAAACAATTCTAAAAAAAAATTTTTTCTTGTATTTTCGAACCTGCAAACTAAAAATTCGAAAGAAAAATGTCAGAAAGATGGACAGTTTTTAGACAAACACTTGTCCAAAGTTTCGATTTTTACATGTATTTTAATGGAAAAATGCTTATTTTAGCAAAAGGTTTTTTTTTCCCCTCAAAAACGCTATGATAGATTTGACTAAAACTTTTATATTTTGACGATCAGCCGTACCAAATCAAAAGATTCATACCCACGAACTAGAAAGATTAACGATTCTTTGGGTATACAGTATGTTCTTGGGGGTGTTTTTGTACCCTAAACATCCAAGTAACATATGTAAATCATTATTACTTAGTAACTAAAATCAATAGAGATTTTTATTCAACTGCACTTGTATTAAAGCGATATTAACGGTAGTAAAAGTGGGACGATGGTCGTGGGGATTAAGGCGTAGGCTTTGGACCCACTCCATCAGCTTGCGGGTTCGATTCCCGCCTCGCACTCTGGAAGAGCCTCGGTGGCCCATGCGGTGAACACTAGCCTAGCAAGGGAGTTGTTCTTCTCCGAAGAGTCGTGGGACCGGTACCTCTAGTCATCTAGGATGACTGGGGTGAGTGTTGAAACATTTTTTTGCCACTTTGGCATCAACTGAAAACATTTGCAGAAAAATCCTGGTGTACTTTGAAATTATGGTGATTTTATTGAACTTTTAAAATATTCGGGGTTGGCTGGGGTGATTTCTACATTTGCTGAAGGGTTGAGACTTTATGTGTGCCCCTTTCGCATCAATTGAAATTATTATCAGCAAAAACTGGGCGGATTTTTGAAGTAGGTTGTTTTTGTTGAATTTTAAAAATATTTAGGGTTAGCTTGGTTGAGTTTCATATCTGATGAGGGGTTGGAAGTGCTTTGAGAAGTTTTTAGGCTTAAACGCGACTCTTTTCTGTCATAAAATAGCAGCTTTCATGCATTTGAAAATAAAATTATTTTTCGTTATTGATTAATGCGTTAGGAACTTCAGACTCATTGTTTAAGTGATGGTAAAACATTCCCTAAAATTAGGTCAAAACATATTCTTGCTATGTTCGCTTACTCCACATATTGGAAATTCGTTTCCTACCGTAGCAGTTGAATAAAAATCTCTATTGATTTTAGTTACTAAGAATTGAAGTTTAGGTTACAAAAACACCCCCAAAAACATGCTGTTTACCCAAAGAATCGTTAATCTTTCTAGTGCGTGGGTATGAATCTTATGATTCGGTACGCCTGATCGTTAAAATATAAAAGTTTTAGTCAAATCTATCATAGCGTTTTTGAGGAAAACAAACCATTTTGCTAAAGTAAGCATTTTTCCATTAAAATACATGTAAAAATCTAAACTTTGGAATCGAAATTCATGGAGTTTGTAGAAATGTATGGGAGTTAGTGAAAATTATGGGAATTCGTGAAATTCATGGAAACTCATGAAATTTGTGGAAATTATTTGTAATCTATGCAAATTATGAGCATCTATGGCAATTCACGGAAATTTATGAAAGTCTATGGTAATACATCAGCAACTTCTGATAACAGTTCTGCTGTGCGTATGCG
This sequence comes from Andricus quercusramuli, assembly GCA_932178445.1. NCBI lineage: Eukaryota > Metazoa > Arthropoda > Insecta > Hymenoptera > Cynipidae > Andricus > Andricus quercusramuli. The sequence goes on from CAKNXH010001952.1 coordinate 11,831, forward strand.
CAATTGCAATTACTCGATTTTTGGTTCATATTTTAGAGGTAAGTTCCTACCAATATTGGACTAACTCACTCCAGGTACCAACATGAAAAAAAATCTACGAAAGTTATAAACAAATTATGAGAAATAAAAAATTCGAATTTCTCGAAATTAGCTCGACCACTTTTAGTGGATCAAATATATGTTGTATAGGGTATTAATAAAATGTTAGTAGCAATGCTGCCATTTTTTTCTGTTACATATATGTTTATATCGAAGGTAACAACAAATATTATATATAACATTCTATCGGGTTAGTTTGAGTTTGTCAAAAACAGTCTTGCTCTGCAAACCCCTTAAAGGAAGAAGGATTTTCTATTCAAAATTGGCATGAGAGGAAATCCTTTTACAGTTAAAGGATTTTCGTTTCAAATGCTGTCCTTCAACTTGGAAAGGATTTCCTTTGATCTTGAAGTGGAATCTATTGTCGGACAATAGAAGGAATAATTTGAACGTAAAAGAAAACTTATTGCATGATATTACGTGCAAGAAATGTACAGAAGCCGAACTTTGGTGAATGTAAATATAAAATCGACGCTCCACAAAATAATTTCACAAAGAATGTCGTAAGAACTTTCGATTGTCAAAAGCAATAAAAAAAATGCCTACTTCGATTGTCAGAAGCGTGAAAATCAATGAAAAGTGAGGTTATGCTGATCAAAAATTGTTCTTTCAGTACACGTACCTTCCAAAGTTTTCGCGTCACTATCTGGGATTCCTAATTTTTTTTCAGAAATCCATATTCTACAGTATTTTGCACGTTTTTTCACTCACTTTATCAATTAATAAATCAATCATGCAGTGAACAAATTTACTCACGCACATGCGCACTTTCTCCGCCAGCCAACAAATGAAATCCTTTAATAGCTAAAGGAATTTTTTTCAAATTCAAAAGAAATCGTTCATCAGTAAAACTACTTTTGTTTTGCATTTAACGAATAAGTCTTTGAACTGTGAAACGATTCTATTGATGGACAAAAGAAATCTGCTTAATTTCAAAGGACGCATTCTGAAAAGAACGTAATTTTACTGTTAATAGACTTTTTCTTAGAGTGTAGAAGTACCGGGATTTTCTGCCACCTTTTGTTACCACGAGGGGTCAATTGACCCATATATGGGTCGGGTGTCAAATAATGATTTCAAACAGTTCCTATCGTCAAAATTTAATGATAGAAGTATGCTATATTCATACTAGCGGACCCAACAGATGTTGTCCTGTACAAACGTCTTAAATTTGAAAATTTTAAACTTTTCACATTTTTCAGTGGACTGAATTGTGAACCTAAACCATTCTCGAATCCGCTGGTACGTCCACACAAAATTTCATCAAAATCGGTCCAGCCGTTTAGAAGGAGTTCAGTGACATATACACGAACGGAAGAATTATATATATAAAGATGTATAAAACATTTTCCAGTGGACCGAACTGTTAATCTAAACCATTCTCGAATCCACTGGAACACACACACAAACTTTCATCAAAATCGGTCTAGCCGTTTAGGAGGAGTTCAGTTACATACACAAGAACAGAAGAATTATACATATCTATAAAGATGTCTGTATAAAACATTTTCCATAGGACTGAATTGTGAATGTAAACCATTCTCGAATCCACTGGAACGTCCACAAAAAATTTCATGTAAATCGGTCCAGCCGTTTAGGAGGAGTTCAGTCGTATACACACGAAC
>CAKNXH010001952.1:13954-26847 GCA_932178445.1 Andricus quercusramuli
GCGCGGTATGCTAAGGTGGAGATTACACCGTCCTGGCATGCGAAAATGAAGCCCTCTGTACCTGAATTGAGCCCTGGTGATTTGAGGAAAGCAAAAGTTTGCTCCTTCGATAAGGACTGTTTTTCTACATTTCTGTGAAAGTTTCCCTGCATATGCTTGTCGAGTAGCTCTTGGCTTTTAGACGTGAAGCATCTAGATGGAGTAATGCACTTTCTTCACTTCTGATGTTAAAATTCAGGCCAAGGGTCTCGGCAGCTTGCTCCGCGGCTTTATAAAGGAATGCTCCTTCGCCAATCATCTCGTGATTTCTGACCATCTTTACGAGAGGAGCTCTGCCGTTCGCAACGATGTAAGCTCCACTTGGAACAATTCGGTTATGAAGACACTGGAGATTCAGAAATCCGCGTCCGCCTTGATTGGCGTGAAATGTATAATCGCGGAACTGACGAATTGATATGCAAGCATTTATGCATATACATGATCTTACGCGTGGTGACATCAAGGTCCTTAAGCTCGTTCTTCCTTTATTGAACCTCCCCAAAAGAGTATAGTAGAACCGGGACGGCAAGCATGTTAGTCGCAGATACCTTGTTCAACGCCGACAGATTGGAAGACCAAATCTGTCGAAGAAGATGCTTGCATCTACTTCGGAGAGAATCCTTCACTGATGTTACGTCCTGAATGTATCTTTGAGGCACGCCCAGGTATGTATAGGTCTCTCCAGTGTTGAGATGTCTAATAGCACTTATATCCACAAGCTCAGGGTCCTTGGGAATTTCCAGGAGAATTTCGTAGTGCGAGAGATAGAGGCAGAAGTGTGATGCAAAAAAACAGAGGGCTCATATTATCCCCTTGAAAGACGCCCCTCTGGAAGGTGAGGTTGTTCGTCGTAAGACAATTCCTAGATGAGATGGTAAATCTAGTTTTCCAAAGAGCCATCAATCTCTCTATGCATCTCAGTGTGGATGTACCTTCAAGCTTTCCAACAGACAGATGATAAGTCTATGAGAGGTTGACTCGAAAGCTTTCCGGTAGTCAATCCAGGCCACTGACAGGACACGCTGATGGACTGCAGCGTCTTTACAGACACACCTGTCAATCAGCAGGTTCTCTCGACAGCCTGCTACACCTTTTTTCGAGGCACGTTGTTCGTACATCTCTCGCCATACAGGCTCAATTCGTCGAACAACCCTGTTCTTAAGGACAGCTGTAAAGATCTTCTACAGTGTGTTCAAACAAGTTATTGGCCTGTGATTTTCTGGTCTGGACAAGTTGCCTTTTTTCGGTAGGAGTATAGTGCGTCTTAACACCAGCCACTGCGAAATGGGCGTCTTCGACTCTAATATGAGGTGGATATGCGGACCAAATGTTGCTATATAGAAGTAAACTTCTTCCACCAAAAGTTCTTGATACAATCTGGTCCAACACCGGAAAAGTTCTTCGTGCCTCCAAGTGCTTTTTTCACCTCTTCGGCAGTGACTGATGGGCACTCCTCCTTAGATTTTATGAGGCTGTCGCAAAACTCCTTGAAGCGGATGATATTGTCAGTATCTTCTTTCAACTTTAGTGTTTTCGGGGTCTTGTACACCTCTCTCCAAAAAGTCTCTACCTCCTTGAGCTTGGGTAGATTTTGTACAAAAACAGGGGGATCACTGAGGAGGCGTGATGGGTCACCGAGAAACTGTTGATTCTCCCTGATCCATCTCTCCCTCTTCTGTATCCTCCTCTTTGCGTCAGATAACATCCTTATTTTGTCAACTATATGCTGCTTGATTGTTAGCAGCTTTGACTTGTTTAGTGTGTGATTCAAGGTCCTTAGTTCTTGGGCGAACTTTCCAACCCTTTCCGTGAACGGTCTACCAGATGTTATGAAGTCAATCACACATTGAATACGGGACGCATTCTGTCTTGCCCATCCAATTTTCTTGTTCAGTTGATGCAAGCGTCTTCTGGTCTTTTGATCCGTTGTCGGTTTCAGCCTTCGATTTGAATCAGCCAAAGCTTTCGCAGCACCATAAACTGAGCAATTGATGGTCCAGAGGTCGGACTCTTCCGAGATATCTCCACGAAGGAAGGCATCTATTCCAGCCAGATCTTGGTGCTTAGGAGGAACTTGCATGTTGATGTTCCTCCTTGTACTGAAATTGCGATCATCTTCCAGAAGGTGCCTGCTTTCTGCGGTTGGTCTTAATGTCGTTTCATCTTTGTCTGCAGCTTGTTCAAGCAGCGGTTGAGGAAGCGCTCCGCGTACATATCCATTTTTCCGGAGGTAGTCGGCTTGATTTCGCAAAGACTGATGCGAAACGTATTGAAGCTCTGGGTGTTTCTGGCACCACAGAGTATGCATACGTGCCATAAAGCCTCCGCGAACAGGGATATTACTGGCATCGTAGCAGTCTAGCACGTCATTCTCAAGTTGATCCGTCCACTGAATGTGGGCGTTTCGCCGGTTCGTCGTCGTGTTTCCATCTAAATTATTTTCAGCACCCCGAACTCTAGGGTGATCGGAATTGTTTGCCGATCCATTGTCGGGTGCTCTGCGCGTTCGATCGTTTTGAACCGCATCTACAACATTTTGGTGGTTTGCTGGTTTCATTGTTGTTCCCACGAGCAGCTAGAGAAAGGGTTTGTCAATCTTTGTAGTGCCCCGCGTGCAAGGATGAGGCTGATACTCTGAGACGTCGCCCGGTATCCCAGAGTCACCGTTAAAGACACTTCACCCAGGTATCATGCAGCTTTCGGCACGGTTCTCACACCTTCCCTCAGGGGTTATTCCTTCGGGACCATCCCTGGACAATTGTCCGCGACTGCTTATTGATTATTGTAACCATATTCAGCAGAAACCCTTGGTACGGGGACCCTCTATCCGCAACCCGAGGACGCGTTCGGTGGCTTTTTCATGGGCCCTTCGGTCCTATTCCAAGGGAATCGAAACTGAAACCGAATGAGGGCTCGTTCGGGATATATATATATATATATATATATATATAGTAAAATAAAGACATATATATATATATATCTGTGTTTAATTGCAGGTATTATTTAAATGTTTTAACTAGCATAAGAATCTATTAATCAAACCTTCTAGTTTTCCTATAAATAATCTATGATGAGGAGGTATAAATTGGTCTTGAAACATGCTGGTTTCCTAGTAGTATAAAAAAGATGGAGAAAAAATCCTCCTATATTAAAAAGTACGTGCATTTCGGCTTAGTTCATGCGTAGTCCCAAAACTCTATTGATCAATTTAGTTGGCCATTGACACATAACGTTAGTCGCCCTAGAATCAGCCAATCAGCTGTCGAGACTCGAGAACAAGATTCGATAAGTCGATAATGTAAATCAGATTAAATAACTCAATGTTTCAAGTGGGCACAGCTTCCAAAGAGTCAACATTTCTGGCTTAATTAATCTAATGAAATAATGAAATAGTGAAAAATTAGGAATTGAAATAAGTGTGTCTAAGTCGATTTATTTATAATTCATTGTTACTTTCCCTGATCATAGGCGGAAGGGAAGAAAAAAAAAATTGATTAGCATTTCGAACTCGAAAGTTCATTGCCTCACTACCCGATTCGGGTAGTGTTTCTAGGTGGATAAATACTACCAGTGTGGGTCCACCGCACCCACGACGGGTCAACAACACGCAGTATTCCCCGAACGGTCACCCATCCAAGTACTAACTGCGCCCAACACTGCTTAACTTCAGTGATCTAACGGGAACTGGTGTTTCCAGCGAAGGGACGAAAGTGTTTTCAAAATTCAAAACAAAATGAAACTTCCGAGTTATCACGATAACGGTGAAAGATGCGCGAAAAGTTACATCTTCAGGGGTTTTCTAATGGGGGATGGTCCTCAACCACCTTGAGCTGAACCAGTAAACAAATTTTCAAAATTCGAAAGGAGTATACAATTTTTGGAATTATGTCTAAAAGGGGGGATACGTGAGGAGTGATAACATTTTGAATATCTTACAGAGGGGGTTTGTCTTTGACCAATTCGAAGTAACGCAATAGAAAATATTTATAAGGTTTTATGAAGGGCAGATGGTCCCTTGCCACACAAAACTAAGCCAGTAAACAAATTCTTCGAAATTGAAAAATATGAATTGTGAATCATCTCGAAAACGTTCAAAGATACATGATAACTAATCAAATTTTAAGGATTTTGCAGAGACATAACAGAATGATTCAAAATTGAGAAACAAATTTATATTTTGCTTCGTCTGGAAAACGGTGCGAGATGCGCGAGAACTGACCATATTTTCACTGTTTGATGAAGATCCCCGACCACCCCGAACTAACAGTAAATTAGAGATACGCGAAGAGTGACTAAATTCACAGGGCCTTTCAGACCGGGATGGTTTTGCCCAGAAAAAGTATTTTTTAAATTATAGGAAAAACAATGTTGAATGATCTCGCAACCGTTGCGATATGCGAAACTGAGAGAATATTCAGGGTTTTATACAAGCGGTGGTTCTCAGCCACAAAAAATTAACCCAATGGAAAGATTTTCATAAAGAAAGAATCAAAATTTTGAATCACCTCAAAAACTGTGAGATGTACGCAAAAACTTGAGAAATTCATAATAAATAACAATCAGCAATAATATTGACAAAACTTGATACGTTTTCAGATTCCCAGGAAACCTTGATTGATACGTGAAAACCGTCAAAATTTTAGAGAATGTTTAGAAGGGAATAGATTCATTCGGATTGAAAATAATTGAGTGGCAAGTTTGGATTAAATTAATGTTTGTGCAAGAATTGAGAAAGATTGAAAAAGACTTCTTGGATGCGCCTCGGATCCATCGGATTAAGCGTTCTGATTAGAAAACGATTAAAGTGTGTGTCAAGATTCACGCTTATGTTGACGCACGGATTTAAAAGGAAAGAAAGTTCGGTTTGGATTGATTTTCTATTCAATTGGATAGAGTGATAGTTTGTTTCCGATTCCTGTATGGGTATGAATTCATTCCTATTCATTCACACTGGTGTTGGATTGAGTCGGATTCATCTGTTTGAATTGAAGAAGTCCTATGTATTGAAAAGGATTTCAGGCACGGACTGAAAAATTGATTCGGATTGTTTCGGATTAATCCAAATTGATTCTAAATGTGAAGAAAATTTCAAAGATAATGACATAATATCTCAATTGACGAAAATGCGCGCGCAATCGGTCTCGAAAGGAAAAAGTGAGAGTTTGGTTTTGAATGACTTTTTCCCTTTTCTCCTTATTCTTTCATTTGTTATTTATTTCTCTCTGATGATCCGAAAATTGAGGTAATTTGTGAATATATTTTTCAACTGTGAATCTTTTACACGCTCATTTTGCGTAAAATTGTTCACCAGAAAGTAGATTCCATTTTGATCTTAAATACAAATTTTTTAAATAGGGACACTAAACTCTGGATTGATTCCAATCTGCAGGGTTTGCTTATGAATATTTGATGAGTTCTTTTAATTGAGACCAAATAATTTTTACCTCGATTTCTTGAGAGAAGTTTTTTTATTTGAATTTTTGTAAAAAACGTGTTACAAATATTATCAATTTTGCTTCGACTCTTTTTTTACTCTGCTTTTGCTATCAGCCCCTCAATTGTGAAAAAAATCACAAAATTCTTTATCGTTATATCGTTATACCGCATCTATCCTCTTGAATTCTGTAATATTCGCAATAAATTTTGAATAATAAACAAGTCCATCTCAGTCAACACTCAATCAATCAACAATCCAGACACCACAATAGCCCCGAAGTACCAATTGACACTCTTGTAGTTGCATCAACCGATAAATTCGTTGTTCTTACGGTTTTGTTCCCTTCAAAAATTCAATCAGTGATTCAGATGACCTTTATCATTGATTAGACTTGATATAGATGTCATATCAGTTGCTGCTGCAATAGTTCACTTTCCGCTTCAGTCATTCAGTTTTTTACATGATCACCATTTATGATGAAATGTCTTAGATTCATGAGATTTTTGGACCTAACCAGTTTTTGTCAATCCTTGACGTTTTAGAACACGCTGAGTCAGGAAAAATAGTTTGTATGAAATGTCTGTCTATTGGCCTTTCTGGTCTGTTGTCTGGCAACGCGATAAATTTCGGAGGAATGTTCTAATTCGAATTTCCTCTTGCGTACTGGCTCGTGGTCCAAAAGGGCAGGTCACGTTCATCAGCCAGCCTCCTACTGCCAATATTCATGGTTTCAGCCACCACACAAAACTACCAGGTATCAAAATGATACGGGAAGTGGATCAAAATGATGCAACGATTTGATGTCTTTACTCATGATCAACTTGATTCAAATTTCGTGATCAATTATCTGTCATAAAATTTCAACTACTCAACACATTATGAAATTATGTATAGTTCTGACTTGAATGACGATCAATAAGAACTGTTTCAAATTGAAATGTTAATCAGATATGAAAAAATTATTGACTTAGTTCCATTTATTTAAATGAGTAATAAGGTTGTGGATGTTTTCTTGCCAATGTCAGTAAATCTCGATCAAGGATTGATTATTGATTCGCAGAAATTTCATTCGGTAGGAAAATGTGTTTTCGGACAATCGACAACTGCAAGCCGTTCTTAACGGAAATTTAGCTACCCTGATAATTTTTCGAATGTCTCATCCTCCCACAAAGTGAACCTGGCAGTCCAGGTATTGAAACTACATCTTCCCCTAGAAAGCTGTGCGCAAAACTGAAGTAAAAGGCACCTTGGAAGAGAAATAGTGAAGAAAGATGCATTTTTAATACCTTTTCTACTTAGGTTCACTTCTTAGAATGACGAGATCTTAGAAAACCCGATAAGGGTGTCTTAAATTTCAGTTATGAACACTACTTCCATGAGGAAGATGTATTTTAAGCACCTGGACTGCCAGGTTACCTTCTTATAATTACAAGACCTTCGAAATCCGATCAGGGTATTTTAAATTCAAGTTACGAACACAACTTCCCCGAGACAGATGTATTTTTAACACCATACCTGCACTACCGGGTTTGTTTCTCAGAGTAACAACACCTTCGAAATTCAATCCGGGTTTCTCAAATTTTAGTTGTGAATGTAATATTTCAACTTCCCCACGAAACAACACAAGATACAATAAATAGATCAGATAGGAAATTGTCAGTTTTTGAAAGTTCTACAAAATTGCTCTCAACTGTTCCTTTTCGTTATAAAAAGAGACGAATGAAAATACGTATGTTTTGATACCAATGGTTATTATGAATTGTAACAATATAAATTTAGTGAAATTATTCATTTTTCAGTTAGTTGAGAATAAAATTTGATGCAGAATCGAGAACAAATATTGAAGTAATCATGATAATAAAAAATTGTACTTTATTTTGCATTATCTCAATCAACAATCTCAGGCCAAAATACAAAAATGAATTTGATAAACATTTGATAAAATAGTGTTGCACATAATCTAGAAAAGTTCACATTTTGAACAAAGTCGAGTACGAAGCACGCGATTCGTGATGAGAATGTGTTCGTTGAGCTTTAACAAAAGAAAATTAACAATCACCAAATTACAGTTGTAGATGCTTCGACCTTTAATTATGAATGGCCTGTGTATAAATGTGGGGGAAACACAAAGACCGAGCGCAGAACGCAAGAACCAACAGTAGCGCGCCCTCGGCTCGCTGAAACTTGCGAGCCGCGCGTGATGTGTATGTGACCGCGAGTGTAGGAATTCTAGCAGGGAGCCGGGCGTGTAAATATGAGGAAAAATTTTTGGAAGAGGGGGAAGTAGGCTGGTTAGGGAGTGTTGGTGGGAGAAGGAGAACAGGGGAGGGGGTGGGAAGATGGAGGCGGAGAGGGAACGGTATTTTAGAATGAATGGACTGCAGATGGATGAAGTGAGAAGGTTGCACGAGGAAGGAAGGAAGGTTAATGAATTGGTTAAGCAAAACAGCATGGAGAGAGAGAAGACAGAAGGGGAAGAGAGAATATGAGAGTCAAGATTTAACGGGAACTATGTGTGGATTATGTCAAGGGCAAGAGCGCAATAATTGTGTGTGGAAGGAGAGAAAGGAAGGCAGGAACTTATAGCGAGGATGAGGTGTGGGTGTATGGAGGGTTTCAATAGGTTTTGGCTCTCTCGGGAGAAGAGGATGCGTGAAATGTGCGGAAAGGGGAATGCAAGAGTGAAGCACTGGCTGGAGGAGTGCGGGGAGGTGGAAAGAAGTGAGATAAGCATGGAGGCATTGTTGCATGAAAAGGGGGAAAAAAGGGCAGTAGCATGGGTGAAGGGAGTGTTGGGTAAGATGGAGATGAAGAGAAGGAAGGAGGAAGAGGAGTGGAGAAGGAAATATTATAAATAGGAGAGAAAGTAGATATAAGTAACATGTAAATATTGTAAATAGTAGATAAGTAGTAGGTATTAGAGCGAGAACAGAGGTTGGCAAGCGAGGCAATGCGAAAAAGTAGGGACATGCGTGCGAGGCGAGGCGAAGCGAGGAAGGCAAGGCGATACGAGCGTGCGGCTTAGAGATAAGGAATGGATGGATGTTAGTTTTTAAGGGTTAGTTTTAAGGAAATTCTGTAAAAAATGGATGTGTAAGCAAGTCAATTTTTTAAGGCCAGCAGGCTGAAAAATAAACGTTTATCTATCTATCTGTGAATGTGACCGCGTAGAGGGCAGGTTTTTTCACCTTTTTTTGATTGTTCAGTTCATACTGAAGACGCATAAAAAAATCTTTTATTTTCAACCACAGATGGATCTGACAACCGGTCACGTCGCCAATCAGGAAACCAGAGACCTTCAAGAGAGCATCCTGTATTAAGACGTGAACGAGAGTTGAGTGAAGCCATTAGTCAGATTAGGCAACTGTCCCCTTCCGGAAATCGTGAGTATATTATTATTTTTTTCAACTGAAAAAAAATGCTGATGTTGAGAACAAAATGCAAATTTTATTTCTTAACCGCCACTCAATTGTTTTCGCTGAACGGTGTTGGCCTCCGGAAAACTTTGAAACAAATTTTGAATGTCAACTCAAGAGGTACATCTTTTTATAGGAAATTGAATTGCGCATCTTTTTCTTTGAATTGAAGAGAAAATCTTTCCAAATATAGAAAAATTAGAGAAAAAGTCGAACAAAGAAATTGTGACCTCGAAAATCTGTGTTGAAGATGAAATTTTCGGCAAAGAAAATCGTTTATTGATTAACAAAAACGCTTAGATCTTACATTTGATGTGCTATACATGTTTTTATATAGATTTTCGCATGCCCAATCCGAATCTGACACGTGAGTCGTTGTAAGACCAAATCCAAAATGGCGGAGCCAATATGGCGGACTGAAATAGTGAGACGGAACCGTTTTTACTAAAATTTGCTACAAGGTGGTTTTTCAGGTCGCTGATTACAAATTCAAGGTCAATATTGAAGAATTAAAAATGGTGGATCCAAAATGGCGGACCGAAATTGGAAAAGGAAACCGATTTGACTGAGAGTTCCTACAAGGGGGTTATTAGGGTCGCTGATTTCAAATCCGGGGTCAAAATTGAAGAATTCAAAATGATGGACCAAAAGTGTGCAAAATAACAGATTTGACCGCTTTTCTAAATTCTGGAATTTTGACTTTGGGTTTCAAATCAGCCACCTGAAAACCTTTCGATTGGCTATTTTCAGTCAAATAAATTTTGTTCTATAATTTCGGTCCACCATATTGGATCCGCCATTTCGAATTTTTAAATTTTCACCCTGCATTTGAAATCGGCAAACTGAAAAACCCCCTTGTAACAAATTTTAGTCAAATCGGTTTATTTTTACAATTTTGGTCCGCCATATTGGATTCGCTATTTTCAGTTTCTTAATTTTGACCTTGGATTTGTAATCAGCAACCTGAAAAACCACCTTGTAGCAAATTTTAATCAAATCGGTTTTGTTTTACAACTTTAGTCTGCCATATTGGCTCCGCCATTTCGGATTTTGTCTTACAACGATGTACATGTCAGATTCGGATTGTGCATACATAAATCAATATAAAAACATGTATAGCACATAAAATGTAAGATCTGAGCGTTTTTGCTATTCAATAAACAATTTGTTTGCAAAAGATTCCATCTCCGACACAGATTTTCAAGGTCACAGTTTCTTTCGGACTTTCTCTATAATTTTTCTATATTCGGAAAGGTTTTTTTTTTTTATTCAAAAAAAAAAAATCCCTCTAGGTCATTCCGATCGAAGGTTCTACGATTTTGAGACAGAATTTCAAAAAAGGTCCACTGTGCGGCGCGGACTTTGGGGGCTGGCAGTAAGTAGGAAACAACGGCTTTGACATGCCAGTCACTCGGGAATATTTTTCTTATGCCTTCAATTATATTATTTTGTTTTTTTCGTGCATTTTAAAATCAGCCGAATTTTCAACAAGATTTTTCGCAATTTTTGATTGGCATTCACGACTTAACAACGAATTTCGAGTGCCAGTCACTCGAAATCGTTTTTAGCAAACTATATTTCAACAAATTTTCATGCATAACGCGATTGGTCGGTTCTTCATTTCAAAAAATGCTATAAACGATTTTTTTACTAACAAACGCAAAGGATTCGAGTTTCCAGTCACTCGATGTCATATTGTACCCATCCAAGGCTACATTATATAATTTTTTGAAACATTTAAAAATCAGCTGGAAAAAATTTAACTGGCTCTTCGACTATTACGAACTTGTCATATCTGCCATAAAATTGTTTTTAAATGTTAATTGATTATTGAAAATGCAGTAAATGGTGTTAATCGGGTTGCTTGAATTCGGGAAAACGTCGTAACCGACAGTTAAAGCTCTCTTCGAATTACGGACCACAGAAATAGGCCTGCTGTAATTTGAGAGAACGCCTTTTATGATAGAAGAACATGAAATCCTTGAATTATTACGAATTATTATCCAAGCATTATCTTATAATCACTATGAAATATAAGGGATTTTCAATTTTAAACTCTTCAATTTTGAAGATATACAATTGAAAACTGTGCCATTTTGAAGATCAAAAGTCAGGAGTTCTGTATTTTGAATATTTATAATTGATAGAATTTGGAATGTAAATGATTAGGATTCACAACTCAAAGTTCCACAGTTACAATTCACAATTCTTGAATTCTCACAATATGGAAACACAAATTATTCAATTTCCGAGGATTATATTTCAAAAGTCTGTGATTTGAAACATTTTCTTGGAAGACTTCAATTTTGAAAAATTGCAATGGAAAATTCTTTAATTTCAAGGATTTGTAGTTTGAAGCTATTAATTTATGAAGATTTGAAATTGAGAACTCATTGATTTTGATAAATGTGTGAATGACAATTCTTACATTCTGATAATTTGGAAGATCAAGAGTCAAGAGTTTTTAATTTTAAATCTTTAAAATTGATGAATTTGAAATGTAAATCATTGGAAAAAGTTGTTGAAATAATTCAAATTACGAAAATTCGAATGATGGATGTCTTTAGAAATGATACAAAACTTATAAATAAAATTATGTGTCAAGTTTTTTTATCTCACATTTCATCAGGCGTTCAAACCATGACTCAAAAAGTAATGAAATATGCAATGGAAGTTTTGAAATAGCAGATGAAACTAATCTTCAATGTTTTATTCAGTCAATATACCTATGATTAGCCTAAAAAAATCTCAACATTTTAGTTTCTGCAGGGTCGACCGCATTTGTAGAAAGTTCAATCAAAAGACGTACGAAAGGAATACATTTTCTTTAATTTGAAAATTAATTGTCTATGCGATATAAATTTTGCAAAATGTTATTTTAATATTTACGTTTGAGCATTTCATGTTCTAATGACATATTCCGAAGTCTCACCATTTTTTAGGGGAAAATGATTTTTTTATTCTATGCTATTTTTGTATTAGTATATGCAAATGCGCAGAATAGTGCGAATTTTTATTTATCTATACATCGTTCTGAGGGACAGAACTTTGCCTTGCTTTTTTTGACTTCGGAGGGAATTCCGGGGGATGGACAATCAGCAGAAAGTGCTTCAATGATTTTTTTCATAATTTAAGGTAAACGTTCCAGTTATCGTAACCTTAGTCCCAGTATACGTGCAACTAATTTTTTTGCTTTTCATTTAATTTGAATGAATGTAATTTCTATTTGGTGTTATGAAATTATAAGAATAGGTGGGCTTTGACATTAAAAGTTACTTCCAACTTAATTTTAATAGTATGTTCAAATTCTAACCAAGTTTGACGATTACTGGGACCGTCACGATTACTGGGACCGTCACGATTACTGGAACGATAACCTTATACATGACATAAGTGTCATTACAGATAATCCTTAGCACTTTTTACATTCTCATCATTCATGATGGAATGTCTTAGATTCCTGCAATTTTGGACCTTGCCAGTTTCCGTCAATTCTCGACGTTTTAGAACACCCTGAGTCAGGAAAAATAGTTCCTACCGAAATGTCTGTCTATCGGCCAGTCTGGTCTGTTGTCTGATGACGCGACAACTTTTGAAGGAACCTTATAATTAGAATTTCCTTTTGCGTACTGGTTCGGTGTTAAAGAAGACAGGTCAAGTTTATTATCCAGCCTTCTACTGCCAATATTTATGGATATAGCCATCGAAAAATCGACAATAGAAATACGTATGTTTCGATGCCAATGGTTATTTTGAATTGTCATAATATAATAGTATATTGCATTACAAGTGGTAGGCGATGGCCTTTTCGTGACAAGTGCAGTGTTTTTAGGACGAGTCGTAGGTGAGGGCACCGAAGGTGCCCGAACCGAAGACGAGTCTCAAAACACTGCACGAGTCAAGAAAAGGGCCTACCACGAGACATGCACGAAACTTTTTACAACAAGATCATGAAAATCGTGAAGAAAACGCTACCTGATCGAAGTTGCGGGGAGGGGGGG
>CAKNXH010001952.1:26947-52802 GCA_932178445.1 Andricus quercusramuli
AAAAAAAAACAAATCATAAGTTAAAATTATGATAAGATTACGATAAGATTAAATTAAATAAGTTTAACTGACAAATTTTTTCATATAAAAAGAAGGAATTTAGAATGAAGATAAATGTATACCTGTTTATTTTAGCAACATTATTTTAAAGAGAACACCTTGAAGTGTTTTACATTTTGAAGTAATTTAAATTTTCCCGCAACTTTGACTTGAGCAACTATAGCGCACCTAGCGGCGGAGAGGCTACCGGCTTTTATAACCTTATTTCTGAATACTGTCACGCGTTTGTTCGGTTTTCTTCAATAGTTAAATCAATGTGATATTATCGAAAATAGAGAAAATGTCAGATTCGGACGAAAGTGAAGTTTTTCAGTGTGCGCCTCCTATTTCTGCACGGTAAGTCGCGAGACGAGCGCGCTACAGTTGTCGCTGAAAACATCGACCTATTTCCGTCTTTATCTAACTATCTTCCTTTCACTTATTGTGAAAATGTGGAATGCTTACGAAAAGAGGCCTTTTCGTAAGCATTCCTCATTTCGTACATTCTTTATTCGCATCGTTCGAAATGCGCCACATTACACACAGATCATAAGTATGAAAACACGCCATTTTCATGATAGTGTTCTAAAAATGTATTTAAATGAGAGATTTCTTACAGTAACTCAGAATAAAATATAATGTAACATTCAAGAAGAAATACCAACGTAATCACGATGAATAAAATTGTACTTTTTTTGCAATATCTGAATAAGCTATACAAGAATAAGATATACATTTAAGATAATGAGGTTGAACAGAATGTTCAAAAGTCGACATTTTAGACAAAATCGAATGCAAAAAACGAGATATGTGTTGAGAGTATGTTCGTTAAGACCGAAGGAGCTGTTACAAATGAGAATTCACAATCACCAAATTGCTGTTGTCGATGTTTTGACCTTCAATTGTGAATAGTGTGTGCAGAAATGTGTGGGAAACACAAAGACCAAGCGCGAAGCGCAAAGTAAATACATTACCAGGCGCGAGATAAATGTATTAGCAAGCGCGAAGCGCAAGAAAGAACAGTCATGCGGCCTAGGCTCGGTTCATATTGGAGACGCATAAGAAAAAATCTTATATTTTTAACCTTCGCCAGTTAATATATTCACTTTGTACAAAACGTAACCTCCAAATAACGTTCAAAGTACGTTGTTTGCACATTTTTAAATGGACATTGGACAAGAATGAGTCCCAATAACATAATACTCTATAAATACATAATTCAGGGTGTCTAGATTTTTGAAATATATTTACTTCAACAAAATTTGGAACATTTTTTCTTTTATTAATAACGGAATTTGGGGTTACTTTTGGGCTCTCTTTATTTTGGCCCTATAGTAAATCTTTTAGGTCTATTGAAAAAATTCTTTAGTAAAAATCCCTATATTATATCTCGCAGGTCGAATTGAGTCGGAGAGGGCACAACAGCTACGACATTTGCAGACCGAATTATCGATTTCTCGTGGTCTACGTGAAGATAATGTTCATCCACTATACCAAGAGGCCGACAACGAAGGTAAGACAAATCCATATTAGTATATTATAATTTTTTTGAACTTACAAAAAATTGCTGATTTTCAGAACAAATCAAAATTATATTCCTTAATAGCGAAAAATGAAGGAACCCGCGAAAATCGAGAACAATTGTTAGAATCTTTATTCGCGTGTATCGCTGATTCTAATTAATTTTCTAAACTTTTTTAGTTGTTCTTGACTATACTGCATATGAACTTGTCGTATCTGCCAATCGATTATTTTCAAATGTTAAATGATTACTGTAAATGCAGTTCTGTGACCAACTTAAGGCCGTCTTTGATATGTTGTATGCTAGTGGAACACAGCCTAGTTCCAGTCTCAGAGCGTAACCTGGAGTGTGTGAAGGCAGGCCCAGAACTCTCTGGAAGAAACTAGTGTGGATTACCTCCACATTCTCACAATACCTCCAACCCCCGATCCCTATAGTGTAAAAAAGAACGCTTAAGATGAGGCTCAAAAAGAAAATTATTCTAGTGCGCCAAGATTCCGACTTGGAGGATCGTATGTATTGGGAAGATGAACCCACGGCTACCCTAGGGGCAGCATATTCCAGGGCCATTTCCAATTGGGTTCCCTCAAACGTAGAATTTGGTATCAACGGAGGTCGGTCCCTATGAAAAACCATGGTCTTGATCTTGGATGTACTGATTTCAAGATAATTCAACCTACAATATTCAGCAACAGCATTAATTTTTCTCTGGAGATCAATCCAAGTGTCAGCAAGAACAACTATATCATCAGTATATGCCAAAAGGATGACGTCGATCAGGTGGTCAATTTGAGTTCCCCTGAGGCCACGACTCAGCAAAAAACTTTCTGAATTCCCGGTTGCCAAGATGAAGGAAATTGAGCTAAGAAGCTCACCCTGAAGCACTCCGCATTCCACATCACCTGGAGACGTGGGGCCCTCTGGAGTGCGAATGGCTGATTCTACCACAAACGACTCCGCGTTATCTTGTAACATACCTCGCGAACGAACCGCATAAGGTCTTTATTAATAGGTTCAGTGTCCTTAAGCCTTTGCCTTATCACATTTTTGCACATGCATGTCGGCGGAGGTGAAGAACTTTCTGCGTAAGTGAAATAACATCATCTTTCAGCACGGAATTTCTCCTCTTAAGCTCATCGTTTTGGATCTTCCAGGCCTCACCCTGTCCTTTGAGGATCAAAGGATCTTTCTTAATCTGGTCCACCGAACCGTTTCAGCGTGGTCATATTGGCCTGAGTTGCCAAAATATCCTTTTTCATGGAGGTCAGAAGAGGTTCAAACCGCTCAACCTTGCGAGGGTGCCATCCCGGGTTCTACCGTCTC
Organism: Andricus quercusramuli; assembly: GCA_932178445.1. Classification (NCBI taxonomy): domain Eukaryota; kingdom Metazoa; phylum Arthropoda; class Insecta; order Hymenoptera; family Cynipidae; genus Andricus; species Andricus quercusramuli. Next base: position 29,832 of record CAKNXH010001952.1, read on the forward strand.
AAAATACATTAGTGTACAGTCAGATGATCACACGCGAGCGAATGACGTATATTGGGCAAATGGTACGGAGAAGCACTGAAAACACTCCACTTCAAATACGGGTTTCACACCAAAACATATGAAATCCGATTGTACCAATGAAGCACCCACAAGATCGACACCCCTGCACCTTGCATTCCAAAAATCAGATTGAGGTTTAGTCAGAAAAATAGAATATTAGCGAAATTATTCGGCGCGACACCAAGCGTGACCTGGACTGCAAGACCTTTGAAATCCGATCAGGGTATTTTAAATTTTAGTGACGAACACAATTTCCCCGAAAAAGATGTATTTTAAACACCTGGACTACCATGTATTAATATTTGTTGGTTCGTTGGTTGTTCTTGACTATACGGCTTACGAACCTGGCATATCTGCCGAAAAATTGTTTCAAAATGTTAATTGATAATTGAAAATGCAGTTAATGGTGTTAATGGGGATGCTCAAATTCGGGGAAACGCCGTTACCGGCAGTTGAAGCTCTCTTCGAATTACGGACCTCAGAAATAGGCCTGCTCTAATTTGAGAGAACGCAGTTTGTGCTGAACGAACATAAAATAATTGAATTATTCTCCAGTTTTAACGATTTGCAGTTCAAAACTATTTAGTTTTGAAGATTTAGAATTTAAAAATCTTAATTTGATGAATGTGCAAATGACAGTTCTCTCAATGACATATTTCGAAATCTTACCATTCCTTTCGGGAAAATGAGTTTCTTCATCTTATGCTATATTTGCATTAGTATATGAAAATGCGCAGAATGCCGCAAATTTGTATTGATATATACATCCTAAGGAACAAAACTTTGCCTTGCTGTTCTTGGCATCGAGAGGAACTTGGGGGGGATTGAAAATTGGCAGAAAGTGTTTCATGGGAATTTTTTTTTATAAATTAAGGTCAAGGTTTCAGTAATCGTGACCTTAATCCCAGGAATCGCGATGCTTATTTTCTGGCTTTTTGTTTGATTTGAATGAATATAATTTCTAGTTGCTATTATAGAAAACTAAGGATACGTAAGATTCGGTATTAAAAGTTCCTTTTAACATATTTCTTAACAGTATATTCAAATTATAGCCAAGTTTGACGATTACTGGGAATATCACGATTACTGGAACAATTACATAACGATACATGACGAAAGTGTAATTATGAATAATCCTCAGCACTTTTTACGTGATCATCATATATGATGGGATGTCTTGGATTCATGTGATTTTGGACCTAGCCAGTTTTCGTCAATGTTCGATGTTTTGAAAAACGCTGAGTCAGTGAAAATAGTTTTGAAAAAATGTCTGTCCATCAGTCTGTCTGGGCTGTTGTCTGACGACGCGATAACTTACGAAAGAATGCTCTAATTCGAATTTCCTTTCGCGTACTGGTTTGTGGTCCAAAAAGACGGGTCGCGTTCATCAGCCAGCTCTCCAGTGCCAATATTTATGGTTTTAGTCATCATACAAAACTACCAGGCGTAAAAATTATACGGCACATAAATCAAAACGATGCAAGGTTTTGATGTCTCTATTCATAATCAAGTTGATTCAAATTTTGTGATCAATCAACTGTCATAAAATTTCAAATACTCAGCGCATAATGAAATTATGTAATCTTCTGACTTGAATGATGATCAATAAGAACTGTTTCAAATTAAATTGTAAATCAGATATGAGAAAAATTATTGACCTAGTTCCGTTTATTTAAAATGAGCGTTAAGGTTGTGGGTGTTTGTTTGCCAATGTCGATAAATCTCGATCAAGCATTGATTATCGATTCACAGAACTTTCATTTGGAAGAAAAAATTGTTTTCCGACAATCGACAACTGCATGACGCTTTTAACGGAAATTTAGCTAGCCTGATAATTTTTTGAAGGTCTCGTCCTTCCAAAAAGTGCATCTGGTAGTCCAGATAGATCAGATAACAAATTTTCAGTTTCTGAAAGTTCTACAAAATTGCTCTCAACTGTTCTTTTATATTATGAAAACACACGAATGTAATTACGTTTGTTTTGATACCAATCGTTGTTATGAATTGCAGCAATATAAATTTATCGAAATGATACATTATCCAGTGTAGCTGAAAATAAAATATAATGCAAAATCTAGAACAAATATTGAACTAATCATGATGAATAAAGTTTGTACTTTATTTTGCAATATGTGAATTAGAAATCCCAGGCCAAGATACAAGAATGAATGTGATATACATTTGATAAAATAGTATTGCACATAATGTAGAAAATTTCACGTTTTGGACAAAATCGAGTACGTAGCACGAGATTTGTGATGAGACTGTGTTCATTGAGCTTTAACAAAATAGAATTCACAATCAGCAAATTACAGTTGGAGATGCTTTGACCGTTAATTTCAAATAGCCTGTGTATAAATGTGAGGGAAACGCAAAGGCCGAGCTCAAAGCGCGAGAACGGAGTAACGCGCCCTCGGCGCGCTCAAACTCGAGAGCCGCGTGCGATGTGTCTGTGCCCGCGTAGAGGGCAGGTTTTTTCACCTTTTCTTAATTGTTTAGTCCATACTAAAGACGCATAAGGAGAAATCTTATATTTTCAACCACAGATGGATCTAATAACTGGTCATATCAGCAACAAGGAGGGCGCGGACGGGGAAGAGGGAACGCTGCATTATTACGTGAACAACAGTTGCTGGCTCACATTGATCAGTTGTCCCAAGAGCTCTTCTCTGGAAATTGTGAGTACATTATCATTTTTTTGAACTCAACAAAAAAAATGACGTTGAGAAGAAAATGCAAATTTTATTTCTGAACCGCCACTAAATTGTTTTCGCTGAACGGTGTTGACCTCCGGAAAGCTTTGAAACAAATTTCAAATGTCAACTCAAAAAGTACATCTTCTTATAGGGAATTGAATTGCGCATCTTTTTCATAGAATGAAAATGTTGTAAGTTTTCCTATTCTCGAAGGAAACCCGAAGACCCCGTTTAATGAAAAAAACAACTTTCACTAAATTTTAGAAGTTTATGAAATTCATGAAATATGTGAGAATTAATGATAACTTTAAATGATAGTTCTGCTGACCAACTGCCGTGATTTGGGAGAAGGCCGTTAACTGAAAAATAAAATTAAATGCATACGAACTGGCCATAACTGCCACAAAATTGTTTTTCAATGTTAATTGATTATTGAAAATGCAGTTGATGGTGTTAATCAGGATGCTGAAATACGGGAAAACGCTGTAACCAGCAGTTACAGCTCTCTTCGAATTACGGACCTCAGAAATAGGCCTGCTGTAATTTGAGAGAACAGCGTTTGTGGTAAACGAACATGAAATAATTGAGTTATTGCAAATTATTATCCAATCATTATATTATAATCAATATACCTGTGATTAGCCTACAAAAGCTGAAAAACTCAATTGTCTCAGCAATATAAATTTTGCGAAACGTTATTTTAATATTTACGGCGAAGCATTTCATGTTTTAATGACATATTTCGAAACCTTACCACTCTTTTGGAGAAAATTATTTCTTTTATATTATGCTCTTTTTGCATTAGTGTATACAAATGCCCAGAATTGCTCTTTTTCTTTATACCTCGGTCGAAAGTACGCAACTTTTGCGCCTATTTCAGGGCAGAAAGTTAATGATTTGTGCATCGGTAATGCTGCACGCACGCCCTCTGTAATAGCGGGAGCAAAAATTTTTTTGATTTGTATTGAGACGTGAAACTGGTTTCATTACCCCGACTGACATTATTCATTTGTTAGTAACCATGGTTTGTTATTAACTGTCTTTTGTTTAATTTGAATGTATTTTATGTTTATTTAATTCAAATTAATTTATATTTGTTAAATTTAAATTAATGTTCATGTTAGTTAAATTGGAAAACTTTTATGCTCAGTTAGCTTGAGAAATTTTCATGTTTTGTTATTTAAAAAAAATACATGTTTATTAAATTTAAAAATTTTCATATTTGTTAGTTTGAGAAATTGTTTAAAAATAAATGTTCAATTGTCTACATTGGTTTATTTTTATTTGATGCCTGCCCCCCCGACCAGCAGCACTCGCTTCGCTCGTGCCGCAAATGTCGGGGGCAGGCATCATTATTTTATTTTCTATGCAATACATTTATTATTTTTCTCCGTACTTTCGACCGGCTATAAAGAAAAGCAGTATACACCACACGGGCAGAAAGTGTGAGAGCCCTGAACTGCGCGCTGCGATGCCCTCGGCTTCGCCTCGGGCATCATGGCGCGCAATGCAGGAATCTCACACTTTCTGCCCTAGTAGTGTAATATACTATTTTGTCTTCGAGGGGAATTCCGAGGGATTGGCAATCAGCAGAAAGTGCTTCAATGATTTTTTTTTTATAAATTGAGGTAAACGTTCCAGTTATCGTGACCTTAGTCCCAGTCTTCGTGTTGCTAATTTTCTTGCTTTTTGTTCAATTTTAATGAATTTAATTTCCATTTGCTATAATGAAATTCTAAAAATAAGTGGGCTTTGTAATTAAAAGTTACTTCCAACATATTTTTAACAATTTATTCAAATTCTATCCAAGTTTTACGATTACTGGGACCTTCACGATTACTGGAACGACCACCTTATACATGATAGAAGTGCAATTACAAATAATCCTCAGAACTTTTTACAGTCTCATAATTCATGATGGAATGTCTTAGATTCCTGTGATTTTTGACCTTGTCAGTTTCCGTCAATTTTCGACGTTTTGGAACACCCCCAGTAAAAAAAAAAAATAGTTTTCACCAAAATGTCTGTCTATCGGTCTGTCTGGTCTGTTGTCTGACGACGTGATAACTTTCGAAGCAATCTTCTAATTAGAATTTCCTTTTGCGTGCTGGTTTGGTGTTCAAGAAGACAGGTCAAGTTCATTAGCCAGCCTTCTACTGTCAATATTGATGGTTATAGCTATTGAAAAATCGAACTGAGAAACGTAATAATTTAACTTTTTCACGAAATATGTTTCGATACCAATGGTTATTTTGAATTGTCAAAATAACATAATACTCTAAAAATAGATAATTCAGGGTGCCATTAGTTTTGAAATATATTTACTTCGTCGACATTTGGAACCTCATTTCTTATTAATAACGGAATTTGGGGTTATATTTGGGCACTCTTTATTTTGAACCCATAGTAAATTTTTCAGATCTGTTGATAAAATTGTTCAATGAAAATCCCTATATTATATCTCGCAGATGAAGCTGATTTGGACACATCGAATCGGATACGAGAATTGCAGACCGAACTATCCAATCTACGACAAAATAATCATCTGTACGCAGAGCCCGACAACGGAGGTCAGACAAATCCATGTAAGTATATCATCACTTCTTTCAAACTAACAAAAAATTGCTGATATTCAGAAAAAATCAAAATTTTATTCCTCAATCGCCACTTCATTGCTTTCGCTGAAAGGCGAAAGGCCCGTGGAGATCTTTGAAACAAGTTTCGAATGTCAACTTAAAAAGATCATTGTGCAAAATGAACGAACCCGCGAAAATCGAAAACAATTGTTGGAATCTTTATTCGCGTGTTTCGCAGATTCTGATTAATTTTCTGAATTTCTTGGTTGTTCTTGACTCTATTGCACATGAACTTGTCATATTTGCCAGAAAATTATTTTAAAATGTTGAATAATTATTGAAAATGCAGTCCGTTGTGGTGATGGAGATGCGGAAATTCGGGAAAACCTCAGAAATAGGCCTGCTGTAATATGAGAGAACGCGATTTATGGTCAAAGGACATGAAACAATTGAATTATTACGAATTATTATTTAATAATTATATTATAATTATTACGAAATATTAAGTATTTGCAATTTTCAACTCTTCTATTTTGAAGATTTACAATTGAAAACTGTTAATTCAGGAGTATTGAATTCCAGATTTTTATAATTGATAACATTTGAAATGTCAATGATTAAAATTTACCATTTGAAGTTATATAATTTCGAAGAATCATGATTCGAATTTTCTTAATTTTGATGATTTAAAAGTTGTGGAAATAATTTAATTTAGAAAAAATTGAATAATGGATATTTTCGGAAGTAATACAAAGATATAATAATGAAATATGCAATTGATGTTTTGGAATATCACATAAAAATGATGTCCAATTTTTTGTTTTGCCGACATACCTGTGATTAGCCTACAAAAATCTAAGAAAATTTAATTTCTGCACGTTCGAGCGCGTTTGCAGAAAGTTCAATGGAAAGACATAAGAAACAGATACATTTTTTATATTTAGAAATTAATAAGCTGTGCGAAATAAATGTTATGAAATGTTATATAAATATTCAAGTCAAACTGTTTTATGTTTTAATGAAATATTTCGAAATCTTACAATTTATTTCGGGAAAATAATTTTCTTTATTTTTTGCTATTTTTGCAATAGTATACGAAAATGCACAGAATGGCGCAAATTTTCATAGATCTACACATTTTATGGGACAGCATTATCCCTGTTCGCGGAGGCTTTATGGTGCGTATGCATACTTTGTGTTGCCAGAAACACCCAGAGCTTCAGCACGTTTCGCATCAGTCTTTGCGAAATCAAGCCGACTACCTCCGGAAAAATGGATATGTACGCTGAACGCTTCCTCAACCGCTGCTTGAACAAGCTGCAGACGAAGATAAAACCACATTAAGACCAACCGCAGAAAGCAGGCACCTTCTGGAACATGATCGCAATTTCAGTATAAGGAGGAACATCAACATGCGAGTTCCTCTTAAGCCCCAAGATCTGGCTGAAATGGATGCCTCCCTTCGTGGAGATATCTCGTAAGAGGCCGACCTCTGGACCATCAATTGCTCAGTTTATGGTGCTGCGAGAGATTTGGCTGATTCAAATCGAAGGCTGAAACCGACGATGGATCAAAAGACCAGAAGACGCTTACATCAACTGAACAAGAAAATTGGATGGGCAAGGCAGAATGCGTCCCGTGTTGAATGTGTGATTGACTACATAACATCTGGTAGACCGTTCATGGAGAGGGTTCGAAAGTTCGCCCAAGATCAAAGGATCTTGAATCATACACTAAACAAGTCAAAGCTGCTAACAATCGAGCAGCATATTGTTGACAGAATACGGCTGTTATCTGACGCAAGGAGGAGGATACAGAAGAGGGAGAGATTGATCAGCGAGAATCAACAGTTTCTCGCTGACCCATCATGCCTCTTCAGTGATCCCCCTATTTTTGTACGGCATCCACCCAAGCCCAATGACGAATTTTTCCGCTGCTGGAACACATTGTATCCAGAACTTTTGGTGGAAGAAGTTTACTTTTATACACCAACATTTGGCCCGCATATTCACCTCATATTTAAAGTCGGAGATGCCCATCCCGCAGTGACCGGTGTTAGGACGCACTATACTCCTACCGAAAAAAGGCGACTTGTCGTACCAGAGAATTACAGACCAATAACTTGTTTGAACACACTGTATAAGATCTTTACAGCTGTCCTAAACAACAGGATTGTTCGACGAATTGAGCCTGTATGGCGAGAGATGTACGAACAACGTGGCTCGAAAAAAGGTGTAGCACGCTGTCGAGAGAACCTGCTGATTGACAGGTGTGTCTGTAAAGACACTACAGTCCATCAGCGCGTCCTGTCGATGGCCTGGGTTGACTACCGGAAAGCTTTCGATTCAACCTCTCATAGACTTATCATCTGTCTTTTGGAAAGCTTGAAGGTACATCAAAACGTAGTGAAATGCATAGAGAGATTGATGCCTCTTTGGAAAACTAGATTCACCATCACATCTAGGAATTATAATCTGACAACGAACAACGTCACCTTCCAGAGGGGCGTCCTTCAAGGTAATAGTATGAGACCTTGACTTTTTTGCATCACACTTCTGCCTCTATCTCTCGCACTACAAAATTCTCCTGGATACCTCTGTGGCGGCACTAATCAGCGTGAGCATAAGGTCACTCATGTATTTTATATGGATGACCTGAAGATCTATGCCGCTGGTAAAAGCAAACTTCAAACTGCTATAAATATCGTCAAGAACTACACAGAAGAGATTGGGATGGACTCTGGTTTGGCAAGTGTGCCGAAATTCATTTGAAGAAAGGAAAGATTACTGGCGTTCCGAAGGACCCTGAGCTTGTGGATATAAGTGTCATTAGACATCTTAACACTGGAGAGACCTATACATACCTGGGCGTGCCTCAAAGCCGCATTCAGGACGTAACATCAGTGAAGGAGTCTCTCCGAAGCGGATACAAGCATCTTCTTCCACAGATTTGGTCTTCCAATCTGTCGGCGTTGAACAAGGTATCTGCGACTAACATGCTTGCCGTCCCGGTTCTACTCTACTCGTTTGGAGTGGTTCAATGGACGAAGAACGAGCTTAAAGCCCTTGATGTCACCACACGTAAGATCATGCATATGCATAAAAGCTTGCATATCAATTCGTCAGTTCCGCGATTATACATTTTACGCCGTCAAGGCGGACGCGGACTTCTGAATCTCCAGTGTCTTCATAACCGAATTGTTCTAAGTACAGCTTACACCGTTGCGAATTGCAGAGATCCTCTCCTGAAGATGGTCAGGAACCACAAGGTGATTGGCGAAGGAGCGTTCCTTTACAAAGCCGCAGAGCAAGCGGCCGAGACCCTTGGCCTGAATTTTGACAACAGAAGTGAGGAAAGTGCATTACTCCATCTAGATGCTTCACGTCTAAAAGCCGAAGTAAAGAAAGCAGAGGTTGGAAAATTTCACCAAGAGCTACTCGACAAGCATATGCACGGAAACTTTCACAGAAATGGAGAAAAACAGTCCTTGTCGAAGGAGCAAACTTTTGCTTTCCTCGAATCAATATGGTTTAATTCAGGTACGGAGGGCTTTATTTTCGCATGCCAGGATGGTGTCAACTCCACCTTAGCATACCGTGACCGCATCTTAGGTCGAGAAGTTCCCAGTGATAGGTGCAGAGCGTGTCATGCACACGCTGCGTACCTAGAACACATACTATCGGGGTGACCGACCCACGCAGAAACAACATATATCTATAGACATAATGCAGCCCTAAGAGTACTTTATTACCACCTTTGTCGCTCTTACGGTGTTGGTCGCGACCCTGCCCTGCCGAACGCTCCAAGGGATATAGAGTCAATTGTCCGGAACGAGAAGTGCCAAATTTTCTGGAACTACGATTTTCAGGCAGCAGTCTCCGTTGCGCACTCGAGGCATGACATTGTTCTCCAAGACTTCGAGAAAAGAACTATATTCGTGATCGAATTCTCGGCTCCGTCCGAATACAACATCACTGCAAATGGGAAAGAGAAAGAGGAGATGTATCAAGACCTTAAAAGAGAGCTGCAACGACTGTACTCAAAATATTCGGTGCGAATAGTTGTCATTGTGATAGGTGTTCTCGGAGGTGCGAAACTATCACTGGCTCGTAACCTTAAAGCCATACCGGCGTGCCAAAAATATGCCAAGGCACTTGCGAGATGGATGTAGAAAGCTGTCATCCTTGGGTCGCTTCGTGTCCTCAAGACACACTAGGGTTTCGCCGGCCTGTCTTTGTGATTTCGTCGTGCCCTGTGACCACCCATGTCACGGATGTGAGACGTGGCCACAGGTGTATTTTACTGCGGTTCTAATGGGGGCTATCGAAATTTTGACATATGGCGGTTGCTCTTAGTGGTACCCAGCGGTGGTTGTTTAACTTTTTTTTCGATTATATATATATATATCATAAAATACATTATATTACTTTAATCATATGTATATATACAGGTAGTTCATCTCTAAAATTTTTCAATTCTAAATAATTATTTAACTCAGGAGTAGGCGCGCCTGCTTGAGTTACGTTAGCAGTCGCCCGATGCTCAATTTGACGGATAGTAATATTATGGGAAACATCTTAATAATTCTGCTCGAATAGCATGAATGATACATAATTTTTTTTTTACTTTTATGTGAAGACATTTGGATCTGTTCAGATGAAAAATTAGGGGCGATCTTAACGGTCAATTTAATATCGTTAATAATCTTTAAAAAATCATACATTTATCAATAATTTTTAATTTGACAGTTACGACGTTTCTCGAAATTCGAACCTTTTTTCTCGAAGCTGTTAACATTTCCATAAATTATTTTTTGTAACGCAAGCACGAAATGTTCGCTTTTCGAGGCATGTGCTGCATGCGGGAAGTGACCAATTCCAAAGCTGTGGCAAAAAGCAGTTATAAAAATACTTTTTCTAGCTGCTGCGCTTGCGCAGTTCCAACCAGATTACTTTTTCTTGCCGTTGCGCTTGCTCATTTCAATTCAGATTTACTTTCCACGACTGCCGGAATAATAACATTACTTCATTATGACTTGACGCTTGAGAGATTGATTGTGAGTAGTGATTAGTGATTCGACAAACTCGAAATGATATGTTACCATAAATGACTGATAAATTACCATCAATTACCGATAAATTACCAAAAATTTTAGTAATTCTTGGATATCTGAAATTTCCGGAAATTTATCAATTTCCCATAAATTTCTGGAAATTTCGGAAATTTGGCAATTTTCCATGAATTTTCGGGAATTTCCAAATTTTTTCCAGAAACCTTTGGCTACCTGAAAATACATTTGTGGAAATTTTTGGAATCATTCCAAAAAGCTTTGGAGACCTGAGATTCCCGATGATCCAGCAATTTTTCATAAATTTCTGGAGATTTTTGAAATTTTCGGATTGTTTCCAAAAAGCTTTTGATACTCTGAATTTCTGGAATTTTTCGGTAATATAAAAATTCACCGAAAATTTTCGGTAATTTTTAGTAATTTTACCATAAATTTACAAAAATAACCATTAATTTCCAAAAAAATTATTCTCATGGTTTCTCAAATCGAAAATTTCCTGCATTTGTTACAAAAAATATCGTGTGCAACAGGTCCTGGAAGTAGACAGTCGCGACTCTTGTGAAATTTACAGTACTTGTCATCGGCTCATCTTCGGGTCGTTTCCGCCTTGTCTTCGGCTTGTTTACAGCTAGCCTTTGGCATGCCTCCAAATTGCCTACGACTCGCCTACAACTCCCCTTTGACTCGCCTCTGGCTGGTGCAGCAAACTTCACGCTTGTGTGGAAATGCTTACTTCCCGTACTTGTAGCTCAATATACTATGAATTACCAGGTGTTTCTTACGATCCAAATTATATAAAAAAACTCATTTTTCAATTTTTTTCAGTAAACGATGTTTTTCCAAATCACGACAGAATAATCTCTAAAATTCGTAAAAATTGATGCGATTCATGGAAATTCATTAAATTTACTGAAATTTAGGAAAACTGACGAAACTGGTGGAAATATACAATATTTATGGGAATATTTTAATTCGAGATTTTGACGGTAATTTTCTAGTGAATTTCGATAACTTTCACAGAAAAAACTAAACGTCAACTTGACAGCGATTTGAGCGAATAACTTCACGTCGTAAGATTTACCCATCACATAGGGAATGGTTACCTTCTCAACTCTATTAAATAACCGTCCTGCTGGGCATCTGAGTTGTGCTCGAATGTGTTGTGAATGTCTTTCTATGACTTCTTCAGGTTTGTTGTTCCTCCAAACGTAGAAAGAATTTCTTTACGCTTCAGCTATTGAACTTTCAGCAGGGCTGTTTTGAAAAATACAGGGAGTGCCCGAAATTTCTCGTGGGCATTTCTTTCTGCGTAGATTTGAAATCAACTAAAAAAAATCTCGTAAAGAATGATACATCCTGTGACCAGTATCTTTATGAAGCCAGAGGATCTAACAAGAGCACTGCCAGTGGCCGCACAGTAGGCCAAAATCAAATGATCCGTATTATTTACAACACTATCAGTACAAGTTTCGACAACAAAACTCTTCAGTACATTTCACAAGAACTTTAGTCAAATCTACAGATACTGTAAGTTAGGTGAGATCTACAGAAAATTAGTAGATTTAACCTATTGTGTTGTAAACTTTACAGATCCTTTTTGTACGTGTGGCATAAAATGGTTTTTGGGGTCGCCGATCCCAAGTTTTTGGGTTTCGTTTGAAAAAATACTTTAATAAAAATCCCAACATTATATCTTACAGATGACAGAGCACATCAACTCCAAATATCAGTAGGGACCAGGAACCGGAATGACAATCATGCTTCGGGATCTGGGTATCCATGTTAGTATATTTTAATTTTTTTAACTGACAAAAAATGTTTAGGACTCAGAAAAAAATTCGAATTTTCTTTCATAACCGCCAATAAATTGTTCTCGATGAACAGCGTTAACACGTAAATATTTTTTCCCTGAAAAAAATGCTATAGCTTTCCTTGTTTTCAAAACAAACCTGAAAACCCGTTAAACCAAAAAAAATCTGGAAATTCATGACAATTTGTACAAGCTTTGAAAATTAATTGGAATTTGTAAGATTTGTCGAAGTTTATGATAATTCATAGAAATTCATGGACATCTATGGGAAGTTATGGGCATTTACTGGACGCATAAATTGTGCTCGCAATTCTTTCGTATAAGTATGTTTTTGTGGTCGCTGATTTTGAATTATATATCAAAAGTTACAAATTTAAGATTACATATCCAATATTGCAGCCAAAGTTGTTGAATATCTACATACTTTCCTAAGACTTACTATAATGATGTATTCAGTGTCTCTGACTTCATTACATTCACTACATTATTTAAAGAAAGTGGTCGGAGTAATACAATTAAAAAATTTTTAAATAACGGATATTTTTGGAAGAAATATAGAAATTATAGGTGAAAGTGTACGTCCAGCTTTTTCTTTTCAAATTTTATTTCTTCTTCAAAGTGGACTTCAAAAAAATTGAATATAAAAATAATGCTTTGAAACAGCAGATAAAACTGTTTCTCAATATTTTATTTTGTCAATATACCTGTGGTGAGCCTACAGAAACCTTACAAATATAGTTTTCGCAAGGTCAGCCGCGTTTGCAAAAAGTTCAAAAGACATAAGGAACGGACTCATGAAGCTCACATGAAATAATAGAGCGCAAAATGATCATTTAATGAAATTTCTTAATGGGACTTTTTTGCATTACTCTTTACACACTATAAATATTGATACACATTTTCTGGGAGAAAGCTTGTTTTCAATAAATATTTTTTCGAATTCAGAAATTAATTTATCATCTGCTCTTAGTTATTGAGAGTTTATGTCATTACGATATTTAAATCTGAAAGTTTCAAATTTCAATTAGGAATTTCGCAGAATCATATGGAAAAGCGCAACATCGTAAATTTTTTTTTTTAATACACGTCCCAAAGTCAAAACCTTGCTTTGTTCTTTTTGATATCGAAGGGATGCTAGCGAATAGACAATCGGAAGAAACTCCTGCGTGGAAAAATGCTGTTAAATAAATTATAAATGACCAAATACAATTAAAAATCATTTTTAACTTTTTACATTCTCATTCGACCTTTCCCAATTGACTGGTTGATTTCAAAGACGCATGAGCAAAAATCCTATCTTTTTAACCTTGCCATTGGACAATAAGAATTTATTATAACAAAATACTATAAAAATTGGTAAATTTGGTACCTTGGTTATTATTGACTGTCTTCAGGATCATATTTGATCTATCTTTAGTTTGGATCAATAGCAAATTGTTGGTGTCTGTTGAAAAAATTATTCAATGAAAATCCTTATATTTTACAGCATTTACACCACGCATAGAAGGGGTATCAGCACGAGATAATCGAAACCGGGAGATGCTTCCGGAGGTGAGAAGACCAAGCCGCTCTCGTCGAAATAATAATCGTAGATGTAAGTATATATATATTTTTTTTTTCGAACTAAGAAGCAATTGTCAACTAAGAAGAAACATTTCATTTCATAACCGCCAAGGAATTGATCTTGCTGCATGACGTTGGCCTCAGCAGACCTTCGAAACATGTTGCGAATTTTAACTCAAAAAGTATATATTTTTACAGAAAATTTATTTTCGCATTTGTTCTCTGCATAAAACTCTTTATCTTGTTCAGTTTGTAGAGTGAGCCCGAAAACACCACCTTTGCAACAAATGAAGAACGACTTTCTATACATTTTATAAAGTCATGACAATTCACTTCTTTTTTGAACATTCTGAAATTTTATAAATTTTTTCAAAAATTCACCAAATTTGTAGAAATTGTTTTGGATTTGTGGGAATCTACAATTATCTACGGCAAGACCGGTGATTTCGTTTACCAGAATTTTCTTTCTCACCTTCAATTTTTTGTTTTCATTGAGAAATGAAGAAAAATTATGAAAAAATGTGCAATTTTATAATGACATGTAATTTGTGTGTAAGAGTTAGCGTATTCGTCATCTTAAGGCAGGGTTCTACTTTCTACGCGCGAAAAAATGCGATTCTTTGGTAATTTTTTTTTTTTTTTTGAATGAAGAAAGGTATTGATGTAGGGTTTGTTAACCTCAATAAATATACTCTTGAATTACATTACAAAATTTTTCTTAGTTTATTTTGTGCGCTCTATATACATTTAAATGGCACTTGCCTCAAAAAGACGTTTTTACCGCTCGTTAAAAAAATCTTCGAAACTACTAAATCGATTGATCTGAAATTTTTACCACATATTCATCTTAATGAAAAAATCTACTACTACCAGTTGATGTATATGTATAGAATATGTGGCATAAATTTCAGACCAATCGATTCAGTAGTTTCGGAGATTTTTTTAACAAGCGGCAAAAACGTGTTTCTGAGGCAAGTGCCATCTGAATGTATATAGAGCGCACAAAATAAACTGAAAACAATTTTTAATGTAATTTAGAAGGACTATGTCAGGCCTCGATTGCGCAACAGAAACAATTGTCGAGAATATGAATTTCCAGTATATACGGCACCTCTCATTTTCGACAATTGACTCTATCTCCTTAGGAGCGTTTAGCGGAGCGGTATTTGGGGTAATTCCGTAAAGCGACAGAGATGGTAATAAAGCACTCTCAGTGCCGAATTGTGCCTTTGCATGTAAGTCGTTCGCGCATGAGTTGGACAACTACATAGTATGTGTCCTAGATGCTCGGGGTGTACATGACACGCTCTGCAGCTATCATCGGGAATATCTTGGCTCAAAATGTGGCGACGGAATGCAAACTTTGTCTATTATTCAATATTTCGGCAAAATGCGATGTAGTGTCAGACCAATTCTGCAGTGTCAGCAAGAACAGGAAGTAACTATAAGCTCATACATGGCTAAAAATAAAAGAAATTCCCAAATATTAGCTTTTTTCTTCTATATTCAAATTGATTAGTAAGTCATAATTTAACAGTTAATAATAAAAATTGTACATTTCATTTCTCAGGGACTATAGTATCGCTGTTGAGGCTATGAAATAATCATACCAATTTCGAGGATTGTACCAATTATATGCTGTATAATCTTACACATATATGGATAAATCAGTTTGATTCATAATCAATAATTATCTGAAACAATAATTATAAATTAAATGCTTACCTAATGATGAACTAAATTAGAAGTTCTGCAATGACAACACAGTACAGCACTGAAAACATAGGCAATTTAATTTTGTCTATTTCTTCCGAATTGAGCACTGCAGCAACGTTCGGAAGACTGGTGTTATCTTTTTATGACGCCTTCTTTTTCTAATTCCAAATAGTACTACTTTCTCGAATCAAGCTAGATTTTAGACAGAATTTCTATATTGATATGATTTTGAAATCTAGCTAGCGACATTAGTGGGTTTGGTCAGAACTGCGTGATGGAATTTGCTATCTAGTAAGTATAGATAGCGCCAAAAGACCGTCGAGCTAGTCTGGCGTGAATAGACAGCCACAAGTAATCCAGTACTGGTGCCAGGATAATTCCAGTCAGCCTGGAATTATATCCATACGGGGATGAAACCGATATGAAATCACAAAATATATTGAATCCCCTTTATAAATATAGGATAATTCCTCTTTTGCAGCAATTTACATCGGTTTATCGCACTTTGAACAAAATAAAAAAATACATCACCGTCGATTTTTACGAATGAAAATATGTAATCGACTGTAGCTACTACGCGAATGCGTCTATTCACTTCGGCGTCAGCACTAAATCATCGCGCCGACATGGTGCCCGAATGACAATCGCCAGATCAGCTGTGTCTGTTCACTGTCGAAAGTGATGCCAGAGTGCCCACAACCAGGAGATGCCCATAACTGGGCAACTTCCCCTATATTATAATTTTTTCCAAACTAAGGAAAGGAATGTTGGAATTTAGGAAAAAAATCGGAAATTCATTTCTTAGCAGCCAATATATTTTTCTCGGCGAACGGCGTTGGTCCCGGAAGACTTTTAAAATGAGTTTCAAATTCTAACTTGAAAAACACATATGCTTATAGGCAATTAAATTGCGCATGTTTTAAATTCTTCCGTACCTGCCAATTGGCCAAGTACGTTGGCGTGGTGAAGGTCTCAGTTACCACTTTTTGAAAAATCAGCCCCATTTCCTTCTTACTGCATCACATAAACGCTTGCAAACTTCTTCATTCATCGTCGGACCTTCTGAAGCGTATTCATGGTGCATAAAATCTACCTGGTCGAATAAGACAGTGAGCACTGCCTTCATTTTGAGTATCACTAACACTTTGAGTATCACTCATAGAATCATCACCATAAATTTTCCGAATTATAGCGATGGGTTCCCAACATCAATGACCAAGTTTTGGAAGAATTATGTATAATGCCCACTCACCAGTCGACTGAAGATTCGCAAAACTGTGTCACTTATTCGAGGGCCTCACAGACGTTTACGTAAACGGATGATACCTGCTTTTGACTTTCAGCAGAGTTTTTGTGAAGAATACAGTTTGTCCAAATTTTTGCGTAGACGTTTTTTCTGCGTAGACATAAAAGCCACAAAAATAAACAAATAAATATACTTCACAGCCAGAAAACACAACATAAGCACTGCTAGAGCCGTGCCATAAGCCGGACAAAATTTTCACGTTACTGGAATCATGTGTCAATATGCACTAATTTTGGGATAACATTTTGGTTATTTTTTGTTTGTAAAAATAGCACATTTTGAGGATTTTTTGAAAAAATCCTTCAAGAAAAATACTTACATTATTTTTTACAGATATAGAAAGTGAGAGTCCACTCAACGCACATGATCTTGCGATCCCGGCTCAGTTTGAGAGGCTTACGCTGGGAGGATCCAGCAGCCAAGGACCAGCGTTAGAACATGGTAATGATAGTAGTTGTATTTCATTTCTTCATCAGTCAAATTATTAGTGCAAGTCGTCGTTAATAATCTCAAAAGTAACTGATTTCAGAATTGTGTTTGGGCTATTTTCATTTTCGATCGATCGCAAACTTTTGGGGTTCGTTGCAAAAATTCTTTTTATGTTAGCTGCACAAAATGATTCGTGTTCTACTGCTTGCGAATTGACCGCGAACTCTCATTTTTGATTGGCATAAGCGGATGCATATATAATATTGCACCTCGGAGTAGAACAGAGGTATTAGGTTATGAGGTCGAAGATTATATAGCAGGTATCGAATGCGCTTGGTTGTGCTGACACGAAAAGATATATCACGTTCAATCTTTCAACAGCAGAACACGCTTTACATTTTGCAAATCTTTACAAAAAAAATACAGTACATACCAAGGAGGAGAACCGTCTTTATGGCCCTCACCATAAAAAGATGATGCTCTCCTCCTTGCTATGTAATATACTAATAAAACAAATACCTGTATTATATTTCAAACCTGAATAACCTAAAAACAGTAATACCCACTAAACTCACCTCCTCTTCTCGCCAACCCATGTCCTCGGAACCGCTTTCGCATTACTTCAAGGACATGGGGGTAAGGCCACTGAGTCGTGCTTCGACTTCCACTTTTGGGCACCAGCTTGGCGTGCTTCCAGCTATCATCCAACCAGGATGCTCGCATCGTCCTCAGTAGTGTGGTGGTACCACACAACGGACTTTTCGGCCTTCAGAATCCTGATTGGGTATTGTTCTTCTAAGCAGCGTGTCCTTGAGGCTTCCTCGCCGAGGTTGCCTCACGGAACGCCCTGCACCTCATTTCATTGTCCCTGGGCGATGGTCTGTCCGGGGTTTCTCTTTGTTTGTGGCGCAAAGGTAGCACTGCGGCGCACTTTCGCACGCTACAGCCCTGTGGCCCTCCTTGCCACATCTCCAGCAGGCCCTCGAACGGTCTGGGCCTTCGCAACCGACTGCCGTATGGCCGAAGCCTAGGCAGCGGTAGCACCGAACCTTTTCCGTCTTTTTATATACACGACAGGACACCCACCCCACCTTCAGGTGTCCTGTGCGTTCCAACCTCGCGGCCAGTTCCTCGGCCAGCTCCACGAAAGCCTTGTGGTTGCCCCTGAAGGGTCTTTTCGTGAGGCTGACCTTCACCTCTCCCACACCCTGATTACCAAAGTGGCTTCTCACAGCCGCTTCAACTTCTCCGGCTTCAGTCGTTGGATCGAGGTCCAAGACCTCGATTTCGGTACGGGGGACGAGCTCGCGCACGATAACCCCCACCCCAGCCACCTCCCTAACAACAGCCGAAAATTCGGCCCTGCCCTCTGCTCTAGGTCCGAACTCCACAAGGACCTCCTCATTTCTGGTTTGCCTGACACCCTTGATTTTTACACGAAGGGTGTCCGGTTTCATCTTCTGTTTGAGGTCCTTGAGGACCTCGGCGTAGCTTAGACCCTCGGCCGGTTTAATGAGAACCGCCTCGGGTCGAGCTCTTCTCTTCGTCGTCTTCTTGGCTTTTGGCATCTGCGTTGATGCTGCTGCAATCTCTCCTCCCTTTTTAGGCGTAGACGTCGCTTTCGCAGCAGCGTTGCGGGTCTTCGCCTTCTTTATCGCTGGCCGAGATTCGCTCGCCTCGACGGGGCTCAGTGTGAGCTCCCGTTCACGCTTTCCAAGTAATCAAGGCGACTCTTATCCAGGTCGGCCTCGAATTGCTCCCTTTTCTCCCTTTCTCCCACCTTCCTCCGATTATTCATAGATTGTGGAACGTACCGGAAAACACCTACATTCACCCTCGTCCAATAAGCCACCTCCTCGTTCAGCTTTTGTGCCGCCTCAATACCTTCCCTTATTCTCAAAAACATACTCGTTTTTGAGTCAGAGAACTGTTTCATCCCTTTCAGCACTCCTTGCAATTCAGGAATATAATCAAGTGTTTTCTTGAAATTCTTCTCGACTTGCTCTATGTCGGCCCCCACCTCGGCCTTCGCATCACTCATTTCATACTCCTCCACGACGTCCAACGGACCACCCAACTCCTCACATACACTCCGGTTTGAATTTGTATTGTTCACCATTAGTATTCCCGCGAATAGCTAGGGAGATAAAAGTCCACCCACGCAGAGCCCCGCATGCGGGGGTAAGATCTCTGTACTCTAGAAGGCGACCTGGTATCCTAGAGATACCGTTAGAGACACCACACCCCTGGGGCCGCGCAGCCTTTGACACGGTGGATTAACACCTTGGCTTGGAGGTTTTTCCTTCGGGACCATCCCTGGGCATTACCTGCGACTGGTTATTGAGTAGTGTAACCGTATTCAGCAGAAACCCTCGGCACAGGGCCGCAACAGGAAGCGGTCGTGGTTTTTTCTCGATGTGTCCTTCACCCAGTCTGTTTGGTCCGCGAGGCACATTTTATTTCGGCCCTACCCTCTGTTTCCAGCGAGCATTCCCCTATCCGCCACTCGGGGATGCGCCACGTATGGGTTACAGACTCCCACTGTGGAATAGTATTAGTAGTAGTAGTAGCAGGAATAGTAGTTCATTTTACCCTCAGTTCTATTTTTATTTCAAATCTATAGGTACACTATATGTAATGCGTTTGAACTACGAGAAATATTTTATGTGGAAAAAAAATCAAAATTCAATTTCTCAACCACCAATAAATTTTTCTCACTGAAAGGCTTGGGCCCATGCAGTTCATTTTTTGCACGTTTGTAGGAACTCGACGCGTTCACGCTAGAGACGAAGTACTATTTATTAGTTGGAATACAATTAAATAAAATATTGAATGAAAAATTTTCATTTCTGATTGATAGGGCATATTGGGTGGGAGAAAGAGTGAAAAATACTGCCTACATGATATTACGAGTATGTACTGCATTGTATTATTCTCTTTGACCTTGATGTGTATACTCACTGATGCATCTTAGGTTCTATTTTAATCAGCCACCTGTCTCCGAAAGTTAAAGATGGCCCATGTGTTGAAAACGGCCATGCGACAGCGCTATTAGTAACTTTTTTCGACTTGGTTTGACGGTTATATGGGTTTCGTCATGTAGAGCCAGTACAAACTTATAAAAATGTAACAATGAAACGGGTTTTTTATGGAATTATTGTAAGAATGGTTCGGTGAAGTTTTTTTTCGTGGTTTTATGTTTGCTTATCGCACTAATTATGCCGATGTGTATCGCTCCGGGTTGCAAATCCGGTTACAAAACTGAACTCCAAGAGCCCGAAGATCCCGAATATGAAAAAATCCATTTTTCCGTCGTTCCAAAAGACCCAGCTATTATAGCTTTATGGCAAAAATCTTTAATTCGGAAAAATTTAATCGTGAAATCTGGCCAGTTATTTGCAGTAAACATTTTTTAAAGGAAGACATTCTCTACGAGAAAAATCCTAAAAGGTCCCGATGGCACTATTTTGGGAAAGTTAAGTAATTATATATTTACCAAAAAATCTAAATGACAATTTAAAGATAAAACAAAAGTAAATTCTTTTTCATTCAATAAACTATTTATTTATTTTTATATCTATGATTCATGTTTGATTTATTCATATTTTTCCTAATTTTTAAATAGTTATTAATTACGTTGCGAAATATCACATTTGAGAGTTCGTTATTTGTAATAAAAAATAATATTTCATGATGTATCTTATTATTTGTTTGTAATATATATATATATATATATATATATATATATATATATATATATATATATATCAGGTCTTAAAATTGAAGCTTGTACGATTTGTAATATTGGCTCTCAGGACAATACTTTTTCAGGATGAATCCATGCGTATCCCCTTTTGATTTGAAGAGGTTAAATTAAAATTCATCTTTCACATATTATTTCATATTCTTATACCTTCAATTCCGACCAGTGAATAATACGTTGTCTCAATCGAATATTGGCGCAGAAATGAGACACACAGCCGAAATAAATCCTTCACAGCTTATTTCTGATGGTTTAATTTCAATGATTCTTTCAGTATGAAACATAAACATAGGTATCTGAACAACTCCTTTCCTGGAAGTTTTTTTTTTGTAAGAGAACTTGTTTTCAAAAAAGGGTATTTTGTTAATACTTCGAAAATACGTTCAGCGACAAAAATGTATAGGTGGTTACAGAATACGACCCTCAAATTATTAGTAAATAGACCCACACTGTAGCACAATTTGTTATTTCTAAGCGTAAGAATTTTGTGTCCATAAAATAAGTAATAACTGTATTTTTCTTACAGAATCATCAGATCAGATTCAATCAACTTTTAAAAAATTAGACATATTTTATCATCCTGATTCGCGAAGAGCCAATTCAGCGTATCTGGAAGGACGAGGCTATTTTTGTACGAGAGAAGAAATTCAATCACGTAAGAGGGGGGAATTTTACGTACTATAATATAGAGGAAGGGCTTGACTGATGATCTTGCATAATATTTTTAACCTATCAACCCTATGGAAAATTTGTATATCCAAAGTGATAGTCTAACATCGAAGTACAGTATTATTACATTTTTTCAATTGGTTATTCTTGTCTCTAATGAGCCGAAAAGTGAGGTAGTTTAGAAGCCTACTTTTTAATTTTGAATCTTTTTCTTACTCATTTTGTAGAAAATTATTCATGATAAAGTGGATTTCTTTTTCGATCTTAATTTCCAATTATTAAATAGAGACACTAAACAAATGACTCGTTCTAATCTACAGGGTTTTGACTTATGAAAGTTCTCTTTTAATTGAGTCAATGTTATTTTAACTCAATTTCTTGAAAGAAATCTTTTTATTATAAAAGTCTTTGTAAGGAAAAATGCATTAAATAGTACAATTTTAGACATAGATAAAACATTTTTTGGATTATTATTTTTCCTAATCGTGGAATTCGTCTAAATAGATTGGTTTGAATCACCCAAAAACATTAGACCTGGGCACTATGGTCTTTTCCTTTTTTAATATTCATAATTTACTTATTTCCAGGTTTTATATACATATAAAAAATGTAAAATGTTTATATTTATACATGATACATGTTTGGAATAATTTGAAAAAATGCCTTCCCGGTACTTATTAGAAAATAAGGTTGCCAATGGGATGTACATACTGCACCGATTTGGTATTCATCAAGATACTTATCAAAAATAAGTTGTCATACCCTTGTTGCCTATAACCAAAGGTATTCTGAGGAAGATGCCATATATAAAAGTTATGAGCATAATTTTTCATAATGTACCAATGAGTACTTTTATAACTTTTCCATTCATACTTTAAACAATTTTTTACTTGTGTTTTTATTTTCAGATTATTTTTGAAATCTCATTTTTGTATTCATTCCTGAATAATTAATAATGATTGTTGAAATTATTTTTTATATTTTATGTTCTTCTCAGTTTTGAGATACAAATTTTTCTGTAACATGTGCATTCTATTATGATTTGGGTTATTTTCAAGAGGTTCGGTGAAAACTATATCACTTGCCCTGGCAAACAAAAAGCTATAAAAATCAAAAGGGTCTTTTCTCTCTCTCTCTCTCTCTCTCTCTCTCTAAAAAGTGGGAGGAAACGATTTTTAAAATGCCCATGATTTGAGAGTTTTCGAGTTAAAAAATGAGTTTAGTTTGCTTCGGTGCTCTTACTACGTCACTCGTAACTTCATACTTTTCACATAGTGTACTCGTTTTTCTCATTTAATGTTTAAAATTTAAAATT
>CAKNXH010001952.1:53202-89719 GCA_932178445.1 Andricus quercusramuli
TCAATCATTAAAACATTTGCTCAAGTTGAATGTAAAATTATTTCAAGAAGATACCACCACCAGTGTTTAAAGTTACCTTTGCCAGTGTCTAAAGTACCTCATCTCGAATGTGCGCATGCGCAGCTTTTTCACCAGTGTCTAAAGTAAGCCATCTTCAAACTGCGCATGCGCGAAAATTGTTTCACGCACAGTCGGCTCAAATAAGGTACTTTAGGCACCATCTACATGCATGCAAACGCCAACTTTAGAGGTGGGTGTTGCAAAAACATCTTTAGAAGTTAAATTGGTGTTAGAACAATTAAAATGTTTTTTAAAAGAAGAAATTTTTTTAAATAGTGCTTTCTAAAACAAGACAACAGAACAATGAAGCAAAACAGTGGATTTCATCATAGGACCAAAATACAGATGAATTAAAATAATAAAAATATTTTTGTTTTTCAAAAAATAATATTGATTATGATAGCATTAATTTGATAGATTGACTTGTCGAGAATTAACAAAAGAATTTTTGTTTTGAAAAAATTTCTTTGTTACAAATAGAGAAGTTAATGAAGTGTTTTTGAAGGGAGAGAGGGAAACAAAGTTATCAATTTGGGGAGGGATCTCTCAAGTTCAAATAGATTTTGTGATGAAGTTATCAATTATGTTAAAGTATTTTCTTTGACTAAATGATTTAAAATAATTTATTTTCATTGGAGGCAATTATTTCCTCAATTAATTCATATTTCATAGGAAGTATAAGTAATATAAAATTTTTATAGGTATATGAATTTACTCATACCTTTAGTTATCCAATAAATAATTCCCTGAAGAGGAGGTTTAAATTGACCTCGAAACATGTTGGTCCCCTGGTAGTATAAAAAAGACGGATAAAGGAAAAAGTGAGAGGTTGGTTTCTGGTTGACTTTTTCACCATTTCTCCCTCTTTTTTCAATTGGTTATTCTTGTCTCTAATGAGCCGAAAAGTGAGGTAGTTTGGAAGCCTACTTTTTAATTTTGAATCTTTTTCATACTCACTTTGTAGAAAATTATTCATGATAAAATGGATTTCTTTTTCGACCTACATTTCAAATTATTAAATAGAGACACTAAACAAATGATTCGTTCTAATCTACATAGTTTTGACTTATGAAAGTTCTCTTTTAATTGAGTCAATGTTATTTCAACTCAATTTCTTGAAAGAAATCTTTTTATTATAAGAGTCTTTGTAAGGAAAAATGCATTAAATAGTACAATTTTAGACGTAGATAAAACATTTTTTGGATTATTATTTTTCCTAATCGTGGAATTTGTAATAGTCTAAATAGATTGGTTTGAATCACCAAAGAAAAAAAATACAATTAAAGTTTGTAATAACGTTATGAAGACTTTAATATCGTTCTCGTTAAATTATTATATCCACAAAAACAAGAACTTCCACAATTTCTGAAATAACTGTAACTTCAAATTGATGAAACATTCTTTCATCTGACTTTCGCTTTTTATTATTTCCTAAATAGACCCACAGATTTGGTCATCCATATTCTAGATTAGACGAAACAGGTATTATTATAACATGATTATTTATGAAGCAAAAACGATAAATCAAAATATCTAAGACATTCAGTCAAGAAATATAATCTTCTAAATTGTTGCTAAAATTATAATGTTCAGTGATTTGATAAGAGATTTGATTAAAGATTTGAAAAAATTGTATAATCTCGTTTTATTAAATTTCAAATAGCGTTCATTATGATCTCAATCGTTCCTCTAAATGTTAAGGTTACACGAATGAATAATTGAATTATTGGGGATGTTTAGTAGCATTCAGAGAAATTTCACTCTGTATCAAAAGGATTCTATTTGAGAGAAATAAAATTTTCTCTTAAAAAGGTAGAAAATGTTTTTCTTTTGATTCAATAAAAATGTTGAAGAAACGGTTTCTTTAATTTGAAACAAATATTTTTCTGAGTGACCCTGAAATTCAGAGTCTCTGTGATGTTTTCCATTTTCTACACTGATCCATTTTGAAGATACTACTGGAAATTTCTTAAATTGTTTAATTTTGAATGCTTATAGCTGAAAATCCTGAACCATTTTGAAGATTTACAATTGAGAACCCTTTAATTCTCAAGATATATAAATGAAAATTCTCAAATGCAGATGATTTTAAAGATCAAGACTTTGATAGTTTTATTGATATAAGTTTTCAATTATAAATTATCCAAATTGAGAATATTTAAAATGTAAAACTTCAGAATTACAGATTTTTCACTAGCAGAGCTTTTCTAGTTTTATATTCAAACCGTATGTAATTTTCAACACTTTTTGCAATAGTTTGATTCTAAAAATATAAAATATAAAATTCTTCAATTTTAAAGATTTGCAATTCAAAATACTTGAATTCTTAAGATACACAATGGAATATTCATTAATTTGAATATTTTTCAGTTTAAGATGCTATAATTCAGAACGGGATTTTCATATATAGCTTCATTTTGAAAATTCACGATGCAAAATTTTCAAATTTACTATTAAAGATACTTTAATACTGAAGATGTATAAATCAATATCCTTTAACTTTCCATACTTTAGAAGGTCAAAGTGCAAGAGTTTTCACTTCTAAATTTTGCAAATTGAAGAAATTTCATATGTCAATCATCAAAATGATCGCATCTTCAATGATAGGACTTAGATCATATTCAATTTTTAATTGAAATTTTTGAACATGAACAACACTTCAATTTTCAAAATTTACAATTCAAAGTTCCACAATTTTGGAGAGTTGCATCTGAGAATTATTTAATCTTTCAGAATTATAGTTTAAAAAATATATATATGTAATTTTAACCTTTTTTCAAATAGTTTA
The DNA here is from genome assembly GCA_932178445.1 of Andricus quercusramuli. Taxonomy (NCBI): domain Eukaryota; kingdom Metazoa; phylum Arthropoda; class Insecta; order Hymenoptera; family Cynipidae; genus Andricus; species Andricus quercusramuli. The sequence goes on from CAKNXH010001952.1 coordinate 56,051, forward strand.
ATTCTTAAGATGTGTGATTAAAAATTATTCAATTTTAACAATAAGCCATTCGAAATTCTTCAATTTTCAAGCTACACAATTAAAGATTTTTCAGCTCAAAATGTTCATACATAGTTCAAAATAATATGATATCAAATGTTTCTTCAGAGTATGCAGTTCCATTTTCAAGATTTACCATAGAACATTTTTCAATGTGTGAAATTTTCAAGATGAAAAATTCAAGATAATTTTGTACATGAGGGGGTCCAAACCATTCTGTTTCAACGTATTACACGGGGAGGAGGGCAATTAAAATTGACAAAAAATTCGTTACTATAAAACAAGTGGTTCTTATGGACAAAGTGGGTCAACCTAGTGCCACGCAATTGCGAAAACTGTAGAAAAAGTCTGGAAAACGGACCCAATAGGGAGGGTAAAAAATCACCGAAAATTGGGCCACGTTATCCATTGAAATCCCCTTAAATTGTTCAAGGGAGGTATTACTATTGATCACCGTTTCTCTTTTTGTTACTTATAAGGTTTTTGAAATAATAAAAAATTCCTGGAAATCATCAAAATATCAAATTTCTTGGACAATTATCAGTAGAATCTCAACTTAGTAGATACAATTTAGAAGTTTTAAGTTCAAATTTTCTTTGAATCTTTGATTTAATTAATAAATATGTTTTTCTTACACAAACAGGTCGTTACCGTCCTGATGTGCTTTCACCAGGGGGTGTAGTGAAGCGAGGTCAGCGGCGTCTTGCAATACGTACGGAAGATGGAGGGTGGGAGAGGCCAGATGATTGGATTCCTGAACATGAGAATGATGGAAATCAACAATAGAAGCACTTCCTTGTCATTCGGGTAATTTGAACACTACGATACAATCTCTAGTAAATATATTGCATAATTGTGTCTGAAGAGTCAAGTTTTTTTAACCATGTGCTACATTGAGGTTCCGCTAAATGTTCTTCATTCAAGATTGATTAAATCTCGAATCTACCATACGTAAGGGCATGTACCAGAGTATCACGTGATCAGTTACATAGTTAATATTTCGCGGCCTTATGATTTGAAAAGTGTAAAAATTGTATTGCAATTTTGGGCAATGGTTCTGAGTTTATAACCTATGTCTGCCTCATTTGAGTTTTTACTTTGTTTGAATACCATAATTTTGATAAGTTTCAATTTCGAATATAACTGAGAACAGGGCTTTCGAACCGTAGCTCAAATAGAATTGATAAAATTGCATTATTTGAACAAAACGAAAAGCCCAATGTGCCAGAAAGACGTGCGCGTATATATTTTAAATGTCTTTCTAAAATTTTAACCCAGTATATTCATTTTGGAGATAAGTTTTTTAGAGATGCTTGATATTGGTTAAGATAATAAATCTCAATTTTCCGTTTACAGAATCAAATAAACAACAAGAGGCGAATGGAAAATACTGCTCTTATTTTTAACATTTGAATTTAAAACTGTTCCATTATCAAATTGTTAATAATTTAATTTTTAAGCTTAGACGCTATGTTGAATTTGGAACTGTTTCTTTCTTATTTCCGTAATTTTCCAATAGGTTTTGATTTTATTATATATTAGTGATGATAATAATGATAATATTAATAATAGATAATAAAATAAAAATAAAAAATAAATAAAAATAATAGATAATAATAACGGTGGTGGATCGGCAAGTTTATAAGCATAATGATGAATAGAATTAAGAATGTAGAACAATAAATGGAATAATTTCATTTCATTCAATAATAGACAAATAAGTAGAATGGTAGATCTAAGAAAGCATCCAGAGGCGACTGTTGTCACCTCCAATACCCGCGGCCGCTGTGTAAGGATAACAGCGGTGAAAAACCAACTACAAACTACACCATGTTCCTGATTTTCTACCTACAACAGCATCGCAAATAATTTCAAAATCGTATTGAAATGATTTATACCATCCTCATCTCATCAGTGATTTGACATAGTCCTTGGCTATGGAGAAAAGCCGGGTTCAAACGAGAACAAGTTCAAAAAATAATAATAACAATACTGGCGTTTTAAATTTCACTGATTTTGAATTTATGTCATTACGATATTCTATAACTTATAATTTTTCATAATGCAAAAAAATATTTCTTTTTTTTCCACAATAATTGACATATAATCGAAAACATGTTCAGTTTTACTCAAAGCTCTGAAACATGAACTTTCTTTTATTTTTGAGAGATTATTAGATCTCAATCAAGGGAACGAACATTCACATGAAATATGAAAGCTGTTAATCAAATAAACGTGGGAACTTGTGCAATTAGTTTTAGAAAATAAAATGTGTTAATAACAATAAGTATTTATTTTTTTAAATGTACAACTTTATAATTTATGTAGGGCCCAAAATTTCCAAAAGTCCGACACATGTTTTGTAGTTTGAATTGAAAACTGTGTATCTAATGTGAAATAAAAAAGTATTGATTGAAAAATTAATTTCATTTGTTCAGCAGAATTTCAAATTTCCTGACCTAATATTCCAAAAGTAGCGAAAATAAACTTTCTTTTTTTGAAACTATTATACCTTAGTCTACAAATTACTGAAATTTTCATTTATTTATTCCTTTATTTATTCATCGTAATCCCGAGAGTCTTTTTCTTTTTTTCTTGTTTTTCTACTCAAATACGAATTGATTTATTAAAAGCCAATAAGAAAATCCAAAGATTTTTGGTTGAAAGTTTTATACAAAGTTTTGTTTCGTTTTAATCCAAAAGTCTACTTTTATATTTTTTGTTAACAACTCATCTTGATAGGTGGAAACATTTATCATAAAGTTCCAAATTTATTTATATTTTAGAACATCAATAGTTTTGAAGAGAGGTCATTTTTTTTTAGTTGACAATTCAACTGTTATATTGAAAATTTGTCTTTTTGGTGCTCAAATTTAACAGTGGGTACTATTTTGAATTCAGTTTTAAACGATTCAAATTTTTTACAATTCCTAGTGAAAAGATTGCAGTTCCAACAAAATAGATCAAATAATTCAATCAATTTGATTCAAACGATTGCACATGTAACGAAAAAGATTAAATATCGAGCAAAAGTGACGAATTTTGAGACCAAACAGACGAATTTTCAACTAAATAAGATCAATACTCTACCAAAACTAAAATAGTTGAACCTTTCAATGAAAAAAGTCACCTTCAACTAGAACAAAAACCAATTTCCAAAGAATGGTTACATTTGCAAACAAAAACATTAGGTTTCAACAAAGTTGTTTTTAATTTCAATCAAGTAGATAAATTTTCAATAAAGAAAGATTAATTATCGAAGGAAAATTTAATAGTTGGTGTTTCAACAAGAAAATAATTTAATTTTAGATCAATGACAGCCGAATTAAAGTTATAAAACGCATTTTCTGCAAAATAGTTGAATTTATAACCAGATTAATTTTTTAACTGAAGTGATGAATCTCCAACCTAAAAAATTATTTCAAAAGAAATAGTAAATCAAGTTTTTTGAAACCAAGTGCTCGAATTTTCAACTGAAAAGACAAATTTTCAAATGAAAAGATTACTTCTCAACTAAAATTGTAAATTTTCAACCAAAAATTGATTTTAATCACTAACCTACCAACGAAATTTGTAATTTCAAATAAAAACCAGTTAAATTCAACCAAAGAAAGATTAATTTTTTGGACGTTAAGCTGATAGGCCGGAAATCTTCTACAGCAGTGTAACCCTCTTCACCAGGTTTGGGACTGAAGGCCACTCTACCATGCTCCCATGCCGATAGCACGTGTTTCAGGGCAATGCTCGTCCTGAATAATTTTGTCAGTGGAGGGACGGCGAAATCCATGCCCCCGGTGATTTAAATGGACAGAAGGACCCTACGGCCTATTCCACCTTTTTGCTATCAACGACATTTGCGGAGAAATTCCAATCGGATTTCTCCATCTCTTGACCTCATCTCTTGGTCGGTTCGGATTCGCTGAAAACCCGGAAAGTGAACTTTCATGAGGTGATTCAGCGTTTCTTCTTCATCTTCGGCAAAAAAAACTATTGTCGATCCTTTTCAGCCCGAGGCGAACTGCCGGGTTTTTTGCCAGGATGTTCTCGAGCCTCGCTGTTTCTGGAATGTATTTCGATTCCTCGCAGAAGCCCCTCCGATACTCCTGCTTATACTTTCTTATATTTTTATAGTATTCATACTGCGCTGTCTTGCAGATGTCCCAATCTGAAGGAATTTTTGTTCTAATTGACCTGTTGCACAACGCTATTTTATTTTCACGGAGTTTATCCAAGAGGGTATTCCACCATTCTGCTCCTCTCCAAGACATAATCGTGATTGTAGGGCCATTGTTCTCATATGATGTTGTCAGAGTCCTTCGCAGAAAATCCACGTCGTGCTTCAAATTATCTATGGTACCATAACTTGTGGGGAATTCCACAAGCCTCCGTTTGAGTTCTTCTTTATATGAAATTCAAAGTGTATTCCGGGGTTTCCGATCTTCGAAACCGCCCGTTTTTTCTATGGTTAACCAAAACAAAATATATTTGTAGTCCAAGAAAGGCTCCTCATCGGAGACTCTCCAGCCGACTAACATGCTCCTCATTTCATCCGAGCATGGAGTCTAATAGAAAATCCCACTCCTGGTTTTGATCCGGAATGTGGGAGCATCACCTCGATTCAGAACCTCAAGCTCAGTGCCCGCCAGGTATTCGATTAAGTCTCTCTCTCTGTCATGGATGTTTGTTCGCCCCCACACTGTATGGTAGGAGTTTGCATCACAGCCCAACAGCAGAGGAATCCTGTTCTTCTGTTAGTGCCGAATTAGAGTCTCTTCCTCCCAGGGAAGCGGGACTCACTCAGCATCGCGTAGGATATAAGGCAATAATAACCTCCAGCCTTTTTCCGCTTCTGCACCTGAGATCCACCGTAATATCGGTGAGATTCCTGGAGCAGAGGCACACCCTGACAAGCCAATTATCCTTTCCCTGTGTGACCAGAATTTTTTGATTAAAACAAGCCTTGTCTGCATCACAGGTATGCGTATGGCTAGGACCGCCCATACACTTTTGCTGTCGTGCAAATTTATCTGTATCATGGTGATTTCCGTCTCAGCAATTGAAAGGCTGATTTGGGACTCATCCGGATGCTTCTGGTCTCCGTACGGATCCCAGTTGGGTCACCTGGAAGGTAACTCTTCCCACTCTCAATTAGGGTCGGTGATTCAGAACCGTAAGGGCTCTGATTGGAGATTTAGATAGACTTACAACTAGAATCCAGCCTCTCCTCTTTGGCCTGGACGCCTATCTGTCAGAATATATTATCCATAAATCGGTTCGTAGAGTCGGCTTCTGGAAGCTCAAGCGCCCCAGAACGGTCGTCGGATTCTCGGGGGTGCTAGGAATCAGTACGGTGGCTCTGCAGTACCATTGTAGACATTCTGTCCTGAGAAATTTCCTCTCTCAGCCTGTCGAGCTTCTTGAAAGTTAAACATCGTTGCATCGGATAACCCGAACGACCACTCTCACCAGGGCGTTCTTAGGCATCTGCGCGAAGGTGAGGCCCTGTCTTTCCAGGGCTTTCTCCTGTGTCAGCTCCCTCTTTGAGAAGTTTCTCTGAACTCTTTCTTCCTCTTGCCTATAGAATAAGTCTGAGGAGTTGCTCCAAGTGAAGTTATCGCAGCTAATGCCCCTTGTGAGGTCCCTTGGCTACTGTTCGCGAACCGTGCTTTGCGGTCTCTCTTTCTTTATGCTTCGCAACGTTGCTCCTTCCTTGCTAAGAGTTCCGTTACCTGTACTTCTACCGTATCGACAAGATTGTCTTCTTCATCATCAAAATTTCACACAACTTCTGGCGGATTGGCCGTTAAGGTGCCTTCCACTTTTGGCGGTGGTCTAGAAGAGGGTCCCAAAACGGGCCCCTCAATTTTGTTTGTTCATTCTGGTCCTACGAGGAGCTGGAAAAATGAAAAACACACCCCGCAGAGCCCTGATTGCAGGGAGCGGGTCTACATACAAAGGGATTCGACCTGGTCTCCCGAATTCTTCGTTAAGACACCTCTTTTGAGACTACGGCCTGCCCGCCTCTACTGACGGGGGCAGGCCTGGGTGTTCAAGGATTTGTTGACCCTGGTATAATTCATCCCTCAAGACGGCGATCAGAACGTAGCTTGGGAGCATGAGAACTCGCGTGCTGGATATTCCAGGAGGCTTAGCTATAACCCCTCGAAGAATGGCTGCTTGGTTAAAGTCCCAATGGCTGCGCTCGCGGCTAGCAAGTTTAAGCGCGCCTAGGGCGCGCAACTGTTCATTCTCGCGCTTCGCGCTCGGTCTTTGTATTTCCCCCATATTTGTGCGCACACCCCTTAAAGTTAAAGTTCAAAGTATCGACAACTGTAATTTGGTGATTGTGAATTCTCTTTTGTTAAAGCTCCTTCGGCTTTAACGAATACATTCTCATCACGTACCTCGTGCTTCGCACTCGATTTTGCCTAAAATGCAAAATTTTCTACATTATATGTTTAACATTATTATATCTAATGTATGTTACATTTATTTCTGTACTTCGGCCTGTGATTGCTATTTAGATATTAGAAAATAAAGTACGAATTGTATTTATCATGATTACTTCAATATTTGTTCCTGATTTTACATTTAATTTTATCCTCAGCTACCGTGAAAATTATATATTATTCCAACAAATGTATATTATCGCAATTCATAATATGGATTAATATTAAAAACTGATGTATTTTCCTTTTCTTATTTTTATAATTAGAGAAAGTGCGCATCCTAAGAAAAAAAACCTGTTATTATGTATTTCATTGCAACATGTGTCGCTCTTCCATGAATTTATTTTTTGTTTGTGTTAAATGTTATTTTTTACGATTTGAACCAAAAATACGCATCCTAGCGTAAAGACGTTCCAAGAAAATTTTTATAACAAAAGTTTATAAAAAAGTTGTGGATCATTTTTGGTTGAACAACTTTTGTCTATTAATTTTTTTTTCGTCTCTTGTATGATTTTTCAAAAAAGTCAATTTCTTATTTTTATAGGATTATTTATTAATAAAACAAAAAATACGATTCTTTAAAAAACATATTTATGACAAATTTTTATAGCTCTTTCTTGTGTAAGCAACTTTTGCCTATTAATTTTTTTCATAGCTTGTGTCGTTTGCCCAAAAAGTTAATTCTTTCATTTTTAATTTTATTTTCTAAGATTAAAGCAAAAACTATGGATTCTATTAAAAAGTGATTGCCAATAAATTTGTAGATCTTTTTTAAATGCACAATTTTGTCAATTCGTCTTTTTACGTACCTTGCGTTGTGTTTCCAAAGGTTTGAATTTTTTATTTTTAATGCTATTTTTTACGAATAAAACAAAAACTACACATCCTAACAAAAAGTGATGAATAAAAAATTTGTAGATCTTTTTTATATACACAATTTTGCATTCCATATTTGTTTTCATATCTTGTATATTTTGACCGCAAAATGGAATTTTTGATTTTTTATCATTTTTTCGCGGTAAAAATTTGAATTTTCGGCTTTTCAAAAAAATTGAGATGAGTCTTATAACAGTATTATAGGGTTTCCAAAAAGAAACATTTTTCTTTTCCTGAATTTTTTTCTCATTGTGCGTTGCTCTTACAATTTCAACCTGAAAAAAAAAATCAATGCAATCGATGTTAATCAAACACATTTAGGATCTTCTCGTGCTACTTTTCAACAGAGTTCTGTTTTCGATTCTTGAAATTTGTTCCGGGTGGACATTCCTTTGAATTCCTTTCAATAATTGCATTTATATAGCAAACTCTGCACAACGCCTTAAATAAGTATGATTTTGAGTACTTAGAGATGGTTATTTTTATTGCATAGATTTTTTCTATCGCAAAAGATACTTTCTTGCCTCTCTGAATTATAATCGTTAAAACCTGACTAATTACTAGTGAAATGTTACAAATTTGATAGCGAAATGTAGGCCACTAAAGATTTGTAAAAGATTACTATTTTGACTATTCAAGATATTTCCTAATCCAACAGTGATAAAAACGAATTGCTGGGAAGAATAAATAGATATTTTTCGGGACTATATGTATAAGTAAAAATGAACATCGTGTATAAAATACATACTTAACCTCTAAATCCAATTGAAAAATAAAATTAGATATACAATATTTAGATTAGTTCAAAATAAGTTTATGTGAAAAAATTAAGCAAAATAAACTGTATAAGTTTTTTAATTACAAATAAATACAATACTTACTACTCCGAGGACAGTTCTTCCATCAGCTGCTTTAATTTCTCTTTCCAACAAAATATCTTTCGGAGCCAAATGTAACTCACACACTTTATGCCCTGGTTTTAAAATTAAATCGCCGCTTCTTATCGCTTTCTGCCATAGTTTTGCATTTTCTTCACCTTTTGGCACAAGAAAAACACTAACTTTCGTAGGATTAGAATCATAACCCGAAGTACATCCTGGAGCTATACGCCAGTTTCCGCATTTTTTCTTCTGTTCAACTATTCCCGTGTTTTTGATTTTCTTTTCTTTCGGAAGGTCTTTTTCGTTCTTAATTTTCCCCATAATTTCGAATTGAAATCATTTGCTAAAACAGTTTCTATTAGATAAAAAAGGTAAAAAACGGAGCCTGTCTATACATCTGCAATGTACTTGTTGACAAATTCAGGTTTACATGCCACCCAGCGCAACCTACATCTCAGCTTACGCCGAGAAGATGCGTGAACTAATCGAAATACACAGACGATGCAAAGGGCTGGGTAGTACCTATTTTTAATCTTAGTTGAATGAAACTCTATAAACTGGCAATACTTGTTTTTTATTTTTTTATATAGCTGATGAAGATTTTCTTCTTATTGATTGATTTAATACCATTTTAATTTCCTAACTGCTTGAGCAAAATTTTCTGGAGCCTTTCTTGTTATTAACAAAAAATTGCGAATATTTATTTACACCTCAACGTCGATTGCTCCTTCTGACAATGTTATGTAACACCCTATCAGGGAAACCGAAAATTGTTCTTTGTCGATATGCGAGCCAATTTAAACAATCTCAACGGTTGAATGAAACGGAGTATTAAGCAACTTCAGATGAGCTAAATACGTAACAAAAATTTTTATCAAATTTGTTAGAACAGTTTTTGTTTAAACAGTCAATGTCACTTCTAGAATCTATGATTCTAATAATAGTGTTTCACTTCATATCGCCAGCTTATTGTGAAATTAATAAATATATTTCCACCTGCGAAGAACAATGATCAGGATCCTACATCAGTTCCCTTCAACAATTACAAAAATCCACCAACAACAAACTCACAACAATATCTCCCACAACTAAAACAAAAGGCAAAAGACAAAAGTCTTTAAAAAAGTTGAAGAATGTAAGATAAAATATTATTATCATTATACCATTAAGCCATTTCCCTTTCAGGGTAGGCGTGAGTCGCTCGATGAGGAAAGAAGTGATCTGATAAAAGAGGGATAGATTTTTCTGATTGATCTAGAATTTTCGTGTTACTTATTTAAATAACACGTTCGTTCCGCAAAACTGCTCCGACCCAGGTTGCTGATCAATCTCTCCAGCGATCACCCCAACACAAGGTCGTCATGTGAGGTTTTCCAATGAGACCCATAAGTATCCAAAGTTAATTGTTTCAAGTGCTATTCACTCTACTGACACTCTCCTTATAAACTGTTTGTCGCCATACATTTTTGACCTGGCTTACTTCTCTAGCTTCCTACAAGTCCATGCATTTTTCATGCAAGCTCATGTGTTTCTATGGCTTCTTATGTCTCTTCGGATTAAGGTCTGATTCATAGATTCTAACCATTCTTTTGGCGGTCCACCTCTGAGCATTTTGCCATTTACTTTACCTTTATACATCTGTTTGCTCAGTCATTCATCTTTCATTCTTTCAACATGTCCAAACCATTTCAACAGATTTTTTTCCAATATATCAAATATTGTGTCTTCTGCACCACATTCTTGTCATGCTCTTGTCCTTTTCTTCACATGTTTTTACTTCTGATAATGGACCCTGCTCTACCGATAACCTTCTTACCCTCGTTTATGCACCTATTCAACTCCTCATCTATCTCCCCGTCACTAGTGAATAGGCAACACCGATATATGTACTTATCAACTGTTTCTAATCTCTCATCAATTAGGACAATGTTGCACATTGTTTTCTCACCTTTCCCTTCGAATACCATGATTTTTATTTTATTTATGTTGATTGTAGATAATACAAATAATATAAATGGTATAAAAAATATATAGAGAGAGTCAGTAACAATACATGCTTATGTAAATAAACCTAATTAACAAATTCACTGTTGGGTTATTTCTCGATGTACTGCATTTTTTGTTGAAGATTAATCATTTTAGTTGAAATTCATCTCTTTGTTTGCAGCGTTTTCCATGCTTATAATTTTTCTTAATCTATTATATACGTTCCTAAAAATTTTGTTATGAGTTTATACACCTTATACACTCATACACTTCTCGCCAAACAAATTTTTAAAATTTGACTAAAAATTAGTAAAGTTTTAAAAGTTTTGGTTTAGATAAGCAATACAGTATCTTTTGCTTGAAAGAAAGACATACAATAAAAATAAAGTTCCTTGGACACTCAACTTCATCCTTATTTAATGCGAATCATTTTCAAAAAGTTCAGTCTTCAATTGAAATTTTCTATAGAATATAAGAAAAATTTATAACCGAAACCAATTTTGAAAATCATAAATCGAAAACTATTAAAAAGTAGCACATGAAGATCCTGAATGTGTATAATGAATTTCGAGCCTATTGATTCCCTGCCATCTTAATATTGTTAGGCATCTTCATTTTTCTCAACATTGTTTAATCAATCAGAAGACAATGTTTTTAAATTCGAGACAGGTTTCTCCACATCTACAATTTCACACTATGACCTCATTATTTCAATAGAGTTAATAATGTAATTCCATCGCCTCGGTTCATTAAACTTCTCTATTCTTCACGTTTTACATTTTAATAACCATTTTTTCAATTATTATATACAGTCTTGAGTAAATATATTTATTTGTATCAAGCATATGTAAAGATTCACTAGCAAATATATAATTTCACCAATTTTGATTTAGCGAGACCTCACTGTATCTTTTGCATGAGGAAATAAGCTATAAAATTATAATATCCTTCTTCAGGGACTCATGTTCATACATATTCAAGTTGATGCTTATTCCAGCCAAATAATTTTTACAAAGTTTGCTCGGTATATGCAATCTAAAGCAGATCTCTGTGAAAAAATAGCGCATGAGGAACCTAAATATGCCTAATCAGATTATAAGTTATATTGATCCATTCTAATTTTAAGATTGTGAAAAATTCTTATCCTTCTTAGCTTCGTTCAAACAATCAAAAGGCAATGTTTTTAAATTGGAGACAGACAACATCACGTTCAGAATTTCATAATATGACCTTTGGATTGTTTCAACAGAGTTAACTATGTAGCATTGCCGCACTTTTTCATTGAACTTTTCTATTTTTCACGTCTTTCATTTTTATAACCTTTTTTAATTCTTATACATGCTCCTGAATAATTTTTTTTACCAACCAAATGATTTTCTACTATATGTAAAATCTGTAAAACGTTACTAGCTATCAGTTGAATTTAACCAATTTTGATTCAGTGAGCAGGAAACCTTGAAAGCTCAAATATACTTCTTTAAGCATTCAAGCTCATACTTATTTTCGTCATGTTTGATTGAGAAAATCGATTTTCATGAAACTTTTTTATTAATATATGGCATAAAATGAAAATTTTTTCTCTCGCGACATTTTCTCATGCGGTGAGGCATTATTTACTCAAGGCCTCATCAAGAATATATTTCTAATAAATTTCCGCTCACCTTGAAGCCATAATTTTGAAGTTATCAAAAAATGCGCTGGCGAAATGATTAGAATTATTTTTTAAATATTTTACTCACTGCATATTTTCCAAAACTTATGAATATTACCTTGAACCTGAAAAGTTATCATCAAGCTGAGTGGAGTAATGATAATAAAATAATAGGAAACTTTAGCAAGACGTAACAAAAAATTTTCTGTTACAACGCCTGACGACGTGACGTCTACGTAAGACGTGTATTCAAGTGAATTAATTGCATAGAAATAATATTTTCGACCCTAATGCCAATTCAAAAATCTATTTGACAAATATAATACTTGGGTCAATTAAAAACGATATTTTTCGAAACACCAGCAAATATGTCCTGTAACAATATAATAATATATGAGTCATTCTAGAGTTTTTTTTCAGCCAAAATTCTGGACGACCATGTCGGCGATTCAGCTGAAGATTTTTTTCCGAATAGTATTAAATTTTTCGATAGAGTACTTTGCGTGAATTTTATGTTAAGATTTGATTGCTTTGTCAAATGAATCTTTATTTTGAAATCTGCTGCATTGATAAATTGAGAGTCAAGACGATTTCCTTTTAAAAATCGCAATTTTTCAACAGCAATTCATGGAATGAAGTTTTAATTTGATCGGAAACATGATTTTTGCTTTCAAGAGATCTAGCCTCGATATAGCTAATGTACATTTTTGTAAATTCTCATCAGAAAAATATTATGTAGTACAACTGCGCGAATTTGTCAATTTTTTGAAAAAATCACTTCCTTGTAACGCTGTAAATTAGAAACCATTCATCCTACAAAAAAAGTGCAAGGAGAAATCATGTTTCATTTTTGCTCAGCGATGCAAAGAATGATTTAATAAGAAAATTGGTTGATGAATGACGAAATTACTCAAACAAACACCGACAAGGATTTCGCAAAAATAACCAAGATATTCGCAATCAGGGGACTCTTTTGTACCTTTCAATGATTGCACACGGAAATTTTGGAAGCGACGCGATTAATTATTTGAAGGGATATTTCTTTGGCATTTATGGTCATGATTTACACGCAGCTTTAGACTTTTCATGTTGCAGCATCGTCATGTTCATTGCTGTCGACTCAACACTCGATGTACCAAAGTTCGATTCCTGCTGGAGGCAGATTTTTCATGAATGTTTTCAGTTTCTGGTTTATGAATATTTTAAAATTATTATGTGAATTGTTTAAAGTCAACATTTGTAATAATGACAATATTCATGAATATTCAAATTGAAAAAATCCAGAAGTTCATGTTGGAAACTATGTACTGCAATTAAAGTACAAACTATCTTATTGCACTCGTGCATGTTATAGGCCAAATTTGAATCTCTGGAATATGTTTCTGCTTGAGAAGTTCAAGAACTTGATGTGATTCATGGCACATTCAATTCATATACTTTTGTCGCTTGATACATTCGACCGTTTTTTAAAGCATGAGTATTGTATTTACTAAAGATTCAACTATTTGCTAAATAATATAATTATTGTGTTAGAAATTCCAGCATTTGATGAAGGCATTTTTGTTTGATGGAAAATGATTCTTTTTTTTTAAGCCTGGTCGTTTTGGATCCAAAAATCATCTATTATGGTAGACAATTACTTTACACTATTTGGTTAAAAGTTCGAATATGTTGTTGAAAATTGGTCTTTTCTGCTTGAATGTTCAATTTTCTGGTTGTTAGTGACACTGATAGGTGGAGTACACATTTTTTTGTTTGTTAAAAATTCAACTTATTGGTTGAAAATTGGTGAAAAATCACCTTTAAACCTTTGACAAAATTTTGGGCTATGAAGTTTGATATTTTAAGATTTTCAATTATTCTTGAGTATTTATTATCGGCTTCTTTACTTTAGGGGGGGGGGGGGCTGTTCAGACAAAACTATGGTTGAATTCTATGAATTCTTTTAAAAGTAATATTAGTTTTGGGAAGAACGTAAAGATTTTTTAGATTGATCTGGAATTTTCTCTCGCTCTAAATATTGAAATAGTTATAATAATTGAACTGCAATATTATAAGTTACAGGGATAATTTAAAATGCATTTAGGAATCTTTGACAATAACTCGTCAAGGAAAACGTCATTAGTTTAATTTTTGAGTGACAAAGCGCTTCAAAGTATCTTTAAAAGTTACCCCATCATTTCAAGTTTCATGGTTGGAAATTTCTTTCAGAAAAATTAATATGAATTGGTATAGAAGAGAAATTCATATTTAAAATCTTTAGATAAACGACTGAATCTCTCGAAGCACTAGAGCCATACTGACTTTCAGGACAATGGATGGGCACATAAGATGAATTCCTTGAATCCTATATTATTATTATTATTATTATTATTATACCATTAAGCCATTTCCCTCTCGGGGTGGGCGTGACTTGCTCGGTTGGAAAAACTAGTGAATAGGTATATAGGTATAAAGTAGGTCAGTGTATCGATATAAGGTATATAGGTATATAGGTGTTAAGTATAGATGTTTTAGATTGATCTGGAATTCCCGTGTTATATATTTAAATGACACGTTCATTCCGCAAAACTGCTCCGACTCAGGTTGCTGATCAATCTCTCTAGCGATCACCCCAAGTGAGGAGCCTCACAAAATTGTTATGTATGGTTCCCCACTTGGGCCCATTGGAATCCAAGGTCTTTGTTTTAGGCATCATTCACTCCACTCAAATTCTTTTTATAAACTATTTGTCGCCACAGTTTTCTGTCCTGGCATACTTCTCTGCCTTCCTTCACGTCCATGCACTTTTTCATGCAAGCTCTTGTGTTTCTATGGCTTCTTATGTCTCATTCACAGATTCTAACCATTCTTCCGGCGATCTACCTTTGGACATTCTGCCATTTACTTTACCTTTATACACTTGCTTCATCAGTCGTTCATCTTTCATTCTTTCAAGATTTTCGAACTACCTTAGCTGAATTCTTTCCCATATGTCAACTGGTGTGTCTGCTGTACCACATTCTTTGAGGGTTGTCTCGTTTCGGACTTTGTCCATCAGTGTTTTCCCGCATATTATGCGCAGAGGTTTCATGCCGATCGCGTTGATTTTACTCCTGTCCTTTCCTTCACAGGTCCATGTCTCGCTACCGTATAGTACAGTCGGTACGAATATACAATTATGTATGGCCATTTTAGCTTTTTTTGATATGTTTTTATTTGTGAGGGTGGACCCTGCTCTACCGATAACCTGCTTACCCTTATTTATGCGCATATCTAACTCCTCATCTACTTTTCCGTCGTTAGTGAATAGACTACCTAGATATACGTACTTGTCAACTTGTTCGAATCTCTCATCACTTAGGACAATGTTGCATATTGTTTTCTCACTTTTACCCTCAAAAACCATGATTTTCGGTTTATTCACGTTAATTTTCAGGCCCATATTCTTCATGCTTGTATTAAGTTAATTCAACATTCTTTGCAAGTCCTCGACTGATTCTGCCATAACAATTTTGTCATTTGCGAAAGCCAACCCACGTACCTTGACGGTTTCAAGATCTACACCTTTTTCGTCGAAGAGGGCAGTTCTTAGACACTTATCCATGAATATGATAAATAGCCACGAGGACATAACGCATCCTTCTTTCACGCCTTGCATAATATCGAACCAGTCACTCAGTTTCCCATTTACCCTTACACTTGCTTTACTACCCGTATATATTGTTTTTATTGCTTGTAGAAGCCCTCCATTTACTCCATACTCTTTATGGACTTCCCAAAGTTTACTTCTATTTACCATATCGAATGCTTTTTCTAGGTCAATGAATGCACAGAAAACTTTCTTTCCTACTCTGACATGACCTACCTGGCATAACTCCACTTTGGACTTCCCATATCTTCTCTTCTGTAATTTGCATTACCCTACGGATAAGTATTTTTGAGTATATTTTACTTACGGTACTTAGTAGGCTGATACCTCTATAATTACTGCAGTTGCTTTTATCTCCCTTTCTTTTATATATTGGTACAATAATCGCCTTTCTCCAATCGTCTAGGACTTCTCCTGTCTCGAAACATAAATTTATCAATTCGCACAACCAGTGAGGTATGTACTCGCCACCGTATTTAAGCATTTCAGCGCTAATACTGTCTATACCAGCAGCCTTACCGTTTTTTAAGTTCTTGATTATATCTCTGACCTCAGTGACACAGACTTTTTCAATTGGTTTTCCTAATGCATTATGTTCTATGTCGTAGTTTTGTTGCCCTATATCTTCACCTTCTAATAGTTCTTTGAAAGAGTCTTTCAAAGCGTCTCCTATCCCGTCTATATCATATAGCATTTCACCTTTGTTATTTCTCATGCTAACAAACTCTGTACTTCTACTTCCCTTCATCTGTTTAAATAATAGTTTCATAATTCCTCCAAAGCAGTTTTTTATTTTGTTCTCTTCTTCTGTTCTGGTTTTCTCTTTACTCTCTTTGACTAGTCGTTTAATTTTCCTCTTTTTGTGTCTGTAATGATTTTTGAGTCTATTTCTCTCCTCATCGCTAAGACCTGTCATATTCAGCGTTTTATTATGCGCTTCTTTCTTTTATTTTTGGGCTGCCGCAATTTCATCGTTCCACCACGCATCGCCAGACTTTCTTCCTACCATCGCCGTACCACACACTTCAATTGAAGTTTTAACAATGGAATCCCGTAATAAAGCCCACGCGCCTTCTATATCTTTATTCCTTTCAAGCGGCTCTCAAATTGCCTTATCTATGCGTTCGTTTATCTTATTCTGAAAATCTATTTGCACTTCCGGTTTCTGTAAATTTTCGACCTTGATTCGCATTTGTTTCGTTTGTTTGGTTCTCTCTCTTCTTTATCCCCGCCCTAAGTTCATCTTGGAGACTAAAAGGTAATGATCAGAATTGCATTCGGCCCCCCTCATGACTCTTGTATCTGTAACTAGCTCTCTTAATCTTTCATCTGCAATGACGAAGTCAATCATACTGCGGTTATTTCCTTTACACCAGGTGTAAGTATGGATCGTTTTATATCGAAACCAGGTATTTTTAATAAATAGGTCCTTCTCTAAGCATAAGCTAACTAATTTTTCCCCGTTATAATTTTTTCTTGTTGGATCCCCAAAATTACCCAGTACCCCTCCTGTGTCTGTATCCTGACGTTGGACGCTGACCCATCCGTTCATATCTCCTAACAAAATTATTCTTTCACCTTGGTCGCAAGTACTTATTGTATCATTTAAAGTGTCCCAGAAGGCGTCTTTAACTTCCCTCAAATCGCTATCAACTGATGCGTAGCACGCTATGATAAATAATTGTCTGATTCCTACCTCCATTCTAGCCCATAGCAATCTGGGTGATACAAAATTATGATCTATTAGATGTTATTTTGCTTTTTCATTCATATTTAAACCGACCCCTTGACTACGATGTGATTTGCTATCTACTCCTGACCATATTTCACAACCGCCTTCCAATACCCCATTTTCTATGTTCATAAATTCGCGACCCTTTTTCTTCGTCTCAGGTATACAAAGAATGTTTAGTTTCCTTACGTGCATAGTTTCTCGTATTTCTCTTATCTTAAGATCACTCACTCCTCTAGCATTCCAAACACCTAGTCTCCATTCATTGCCCGAAACTCGACCTTTACATCATGTCCGAAATAAGCAGTGATTTGTCATATGGTGGAATCAAGCTGTAACGTCAGTCCCACCAAAAATTCTGTTACTGGGGTTGGGGGCGGGTGTAAGGACATGAGAAAGGAAACCGAGAGTCTCAATAGATTGGTGATTTAGCATAATTTGGTATGAAATGAAAGAAAAACTTATGGTTTGAGTAGATTCCAGTGCGGCGACGTGGTATAATTGAATTGAAAGACAATTTATACACAATTTAAAGGAAAAATGATCAAACTTTAGAATAATTTGATATTTGTAATTTTTTCTTGGCAGTTTTCAGAGACACGTCCTGTTCGTTCAAAAAGAGGTTCGAAACTAATTCTGTTTTCTTTAAAAGGACAATGGCCGAGACACATGTTGAGATTTGGTCGCTTTTCAACCGTTGGAAAAACATCGAGTTCATGGAAGTTCTCAAAACAGGGCTTTAAAGAATCTTTAATATATCCCCCCCCCCCTCTCAATCATTAATTCTTTGCAATCACTTTATAATAATCAAATATATTTATAAAACTCACAGATATTTAAAATTATTTAAAATCTTTTGAAATCCCTGGAAATTTGATGAATCTCTTAAATAATCCTTGCAATTTTCCGAAAATACCCTTAAATTTTCAAAATCCTTTTAGAAACACTTATAATTATTGGAATTTATTTAAAATGCCTAGAAATATTCCAAATCCTTGAAAATCTCTAAATTCCATTTCGATCCCTTGGACCCACTTCAAATTATTGAAATCTATTAAAAATGCCCTAAGATGTTTCGAATTCTTGAGGCCTTTTCAAATCCCTTGGATTTCTTTTTTTTATAATCTTTTCCTAATCTCCTGATCGCTCTCTGAAATTTTTCACAATACCCTAAAATTTACAAAAATCCTTTGTAATCACTTCAAATTATTGAAATCTATTGAAAATTTTGCTTCCGTAGATTTAGTATAATTTGGCATAAAATAAAAGAAAAACTTATCGTTTGAGTAGGTTCCAGTGCGGCCACGGGGTATAATTGAATTGAAAGATAATTTATACACGGCGTATTGACCGTAACATAACTATACACTCCATAATGATTTTCTTCTCACCAAGTAATTAGCTTTCCACTATTGAATTCGGAAATATCTCGACTACTCGAATTAGTAATTGTATACTCATCTTTAGTGGCTCACTTTTCATTAATCCAATCTGAAAAATTTCACTAATAATTATCCAGGACTCATAAATTCAATCATTTCAATCAGTTACCATATAGTAACCGCCGATTCAGAAAAATGTCGTTGAATTCTTTTTCATTTTTTTCTTTTAAATCGAAGCAATTGGAACGACATTTACCAGCAGGGTTTCTTATATTACATATAACTAAGCTGGTGAATATAGTTCTGACTTAAAAAATTAGGGAATAATTGTACGAGATTTTCCTGAATTGGCAGTGGTTGTATGGTTGCCGATTGAAATGATGAAAATTTGCGTGAATCGGCATTCTTGAGTGCTCCGACTTAAATAATTTGCATTCAAACGATTATTGTTTTCCGGTTAGTTAAAATTACCAATTTTGATTCAGGGAGAGAAAAGCTAAGAAACTAATATGTACTTCTGTTAGCATTCAGGCTATACTTTCCATACATCTCCGCTTCCCTAAAAGCCACAATTTTCAAGCTAGCCAAAAATGTGCAGTCGAAATGATAAAGCGGTACTTTAAGAATATTTAATTCACTGCCTACTGTGCTGAATCTGATGAATATTACGTCAAGTCTAAAAAGTACATATGTAGTTCAGTCGAGTAATGATGATAAAATAATGATGAAATGTCCTGTCCGATTTCGCTCAGGTGATTGCCAGAAGCGCTATCATCTATTTTAGTAATATAAACATATACGGGTCATTCCACAGATTTTTTTCAAATTTATGCCAAAATTCTGCGCGACCATATCAGCAATTTAGCTGACGATTTCTTTTCCGAATATAAGGTGCACGAAAATCCTCAAAAACAAGGTAGATTTTTCGAATCAGAACTTTACGTGCATTTTTCCCTAAATTTGATTTTTTCATTCCTGCGACTTTTTTTCAATCTGCATAGATGAATTCCTATAAGGAATCGCAATTTTTTCACAAAAATTCACAGAGAGAAGTTTTGATTCGTTCGGAAGATTTCTGTTTGCTTTCAAGAGATCTATCCTCGGTACAGATAATGTAGATACTTTATATTCTTCTGAGTGATACATTCGTTGATACAGCTGTGCACATAATACATATGTCAATTTTGCTGAAAATCATTTGTTTGTAACGTTCTCAAATGCAAACGATTTGTCCTACAAAAAAAAAGACTGATGGAAGCAAGCAATTTTAATTTTTATTGGGAGATGTTAAGAATAATTTCATAAACTTTCTTCGTTAACAATGAATGAAATTATTTTAAAACATTGTTCAAGCAAAAACTGACCAGGATTTCTGCGCAATGATAGAAAGATGCGGTTCATTCATTCAATTCATTTGAAAGAATACAATCCTATTTGAAAATTCACTTGTTGACTTTCACTTATTATTTGTCTAGGACTGAAAAGTCAAAGCATAAATGAATATTTCAGAAAAAAGCAACTTGCCAGGATTAATCTCAGACAAGAAAGGTATAAACAATTATCAATTCATCAAATAAGCATATTTTTAAACTCGAATTAATAATTACCTCACTAAGTGAAAAGTGGACAAAAAGTTTAAGACATCAGAAAGAACTACAACATTTTAGCACTTATCCAAGAGAAGATAGTTATAAACAATAATACATTGTTTAAACATCTACATTTGTTGAAAACTATGTTTCTTAACTTTCATTATTTATTACTTTAGTAAGTAAAAAGTGAGTAAATAAACACTTATCTATGTAAACATTAATGATGTATCACCTCACTCTAATTGAAAATTTGACAAAAAGTGTTAATTTTTGAAAAAAAACCGTACTTTGTCTCTATTCTAAGAGTAAATTGCTGAAAATGATAAAAAATTTCTTAAACAATTAATTTGTCATTAGGCTATCAGCATGGAGGCCTGTTTCATGTATTAGAAATAAGTTGAATGAATAAAACGCAGAAAAACCATAATTAGCACCAAAAACTCGCAAAACCCATTTTCTCATTTATGGGGGTTTTTGGGGCCCTATCAAGCAGACTTAAGGAGGTGATTTATAAAAAGTATTATCTTATTCCAATTTTATGGCTATTCGTGAAGAGAAATGTCGAGTTTCAACATGATTCAGCTAATATTAACAGTTTTTAGGGTTGTACGCGACTATTTTCTGTCATAAAATAGCAGCTTTCGTGCATTGAAAAATAAAATTATTTTTTGTTATTGATTGATGCGTTAGGAACTTCAGACTCATTGTTTAAGGGATGGTGAAACACCCTTAAAATTAGTTCGAAACATATTCTTGCTACATACGCTCACTCTACTTATTGGAAAGTCGTTTCATACCATAGCAGTTGAAAAAAATCTCTATTGATTTTAGTTACTGAGAAATAATAATTTACATATGTTACTTGGAGGTTTAGGGTACAAAAACACCCCCAAAAGCATACTGCATACCCAACGAATGGTTCATCTTTCTAGTTCGTGGGTATGAATCTTTTCATTCGGTACGCCTGATTGTCATAATATAAAAGTTTTAGTCAAATCTATCATAGCGTTTTTGTGGGGGAAAAAAAAATTTTGCTAAAAGAAGCATTTTTCCATTAAAATACATGTAGAAATCGAAACTTTGGACAAGTGTTCGTCTAAAAAATTTCCATCTTTCTGACATTTTTCTTTCGAATTTTTAGTTTTGCAGGTTCGAAAATACGAGGAAAACATGTTTTTAGAATTTTTCATCATAAAGCTTTTTTCTATACATTTGGTGCGAGGTCCTTTGGACCATGACCTTTTTTTTAATAGAACTTTTAAAAACCACCCGAAATGAAAAAAAGTGAAAAATTAACTAAATTAGTTTTTAACTAACTTTTTGTAATTATTATTAACAAAAACGTATCATCAGGTTATGACAATTATAAAAAACTATTTTTGTTCAAATCGATTAGTTTACAAATTGGAAATTTCGTTGATTTTTATTTAAAGCAAATCCTGAAAATAAATCAAGTCAACAAAATTTGATAAACTTCATCTAGATTCGTATCTGCTTATACAATAACACAATATGAGGTAATACTTATTTTTCATTCTAGTTGAATGAAGCTGTATAAACTGGCAATATCTAATCTGTATTTTTCAATATAATTGATGAAATTTTTCTTCTTATTGATTTATTTGATAGCATATAAATTTCCAAGCTGCTTGAGCAAATTCTGGTGGAGCCTTTCTTGTTAATAACAAAAAATTAAAAATATTGAATATTTATGTACACCTTTATGCTGATTGTTCCTTTTGAAAAAGTTATGTAACAATCTATCAAGCAAACTTAAAATCGGTCTCGGCGGATATGCGAGCCAATTGAAAAAAATTTCCAGCGAAAAACTAAATTCGCAACAGAAATTTTCTTCAAATTTGTTAAAACAATTTTTGTTCAACCAACCAATTTTACTACTAAAACCTAGGATTACAGTAGTAATGTTTCATTTTTCATCGTCAGCTCATTGTGAAATTAATAACAATATTTCCAACTGCAAAGAACAATGATCGGGATCCAACTAACAGTTCCCCTCAACAATTATAAAAATCCACTATCAACAAACTCACAACAATATCTCCCACAACTGAAACGAGGGACAAAAGACAAAAGTCTTAAAAACAGCTCAAAAATATATGATGAATAATACACACAATATAAAAATATGTAAAGCCAGTTGTTATGAATTGATGCTTATTTAAATCAACTTAATCAGCAAATTTACTTTTTTTACAAACTTACTTTTGGAGACATTTCCATAACAATTAACAGTTATTATTGTTGAAAACAATTTTTCAAAACCAATTATTCATCAATAAATACTTGCTATCAATCAACAAAAATTGATAGTTCTAAAAAAAAAATTATTCAACAATTCCTTTTTTTACAATTACCCCACATTCAACATGTGTCTTTTTAACGTAAATTCAATTATGTTTTTCAAAATTTGTCTTTTTGAATTTAAAATTGATTCATTTCGTTGAAAATTCATGTATTCTGTTAAAAATGTCTCTTTTTTTATAGTTAATCAATTTTCTTAGTTAAAAATTCATCTTTTTGGTTGAAGATTCAACTATGAGCTGAAATGAAATTCCGCCCCACTCACAGGATTTTCAATCAGAATGGGAACTTTTCTGTCAAATTCACATCTTTAAATTGTAAAATCTAATCGAAAAGTCTGGGCTGAAAATAAATCTGTTTCGGTTATAGTCTCAACTATTTTGTTGAAAATTCGTAATTTTAGGTTGAATTTAACTGCTTTTTACTGTAATTGAAATCTTTTTTGGTTTAGATATCAACAATTAGATTTTTTCGTTGAGAATTGTTCTTTTTATGTTGAACCTAGAATTATTTTGTACATAATGAATTATTTTCTTGAAGATTCATCACTTCATTAAAAAATTCATGTCTTTGGTTGAAAATTGAAATATTCAGTTGAAAATTCGATTTTTTTTAGAATTAATTTTTTCAAGTGAAAAAGTGCCTATTACATTTTTGGTTTGCAATTTGATCTTTCCATCAGAAAAAAATTATCCTTTCTAGTTGAAAATTACACTACTTGGTTGAATCTTGAACTCTATTGTTATAAACTCATTTGATTGTTCTGGAGGATTCATCATTTTGGTAAAAAATTCATCTGTTTTCATTTAAAATTTAACTACTTCTTGGAAAATTGAATTACTTTATTGAAAAACAATTTCTTTGTGGAAGAATCGCCATTTCCGAGAAAAAACAATCTCTCTTTGGTTAAAATTTTGAATAATTTCCTGAAAATGTATTTTTTGTTTGTTTGAGAATTAACTTTGTCAACTGCAAATGTAACTATTCCATTTTTGGTTAAAAATTGATATTTTTAATGAACAATTGATCTTTTCTATACAAAAATTTAACTATTTTGTTCACAACTAGTATTTTTGGATGAACTTAAGTGTTCTCTATTTAGGTTGAAATCACTCTTTGTTGAAATATCAACTGTTACATTTTCCATTGGGAATTCATCGTTTTGGTTTGTATGAAATTCGAATGCTTGGTTGAAACTTGAATTACTTTCTTAAAAATTTACTTTTCTTCAAGTTTCTGATTCATGATTTTAGTTGCAAATTGAACTATTTGCATGAAAAATAACCATTTTGCTGATATTTCAAAATTTTTTATTTAAAACTCAACTTTTTTGTAGAGAAAACTTCCTATTGGTAAGAAAATTTAAAAGTTCAGTCGAAGATTCTTGTATTTTGTCAAAAATTCTTTTTTTCTGGTAATAAATTATTTTGCTTAATGGAAAATTCATCTTCTTGTTTGAAAAATTAACAATTCAATTAACAATATATCTTTTCCAGCTAAAAAACGAACTACTTGGTTGAAAGTGGAACTCCTTAGTTAACAATTTATTTTATTCGTGAAATTCATTTCTTTAATTGAAAATTCAACCATTTTCTTGAAAATTAATGTTTTTTGGTTGAAAATGTATTATTTGTGAGTTGAAAATTTGAATGACTGTCAGAAGAGTGTTTGTGTGATTTCTTTAAATTGAATACTTGTTTAGATTAACAAATATGGATTCCAAAAAATGTTCCTGGAGTGCCATTAACCATTAGTCTTTCAGGCAACATATTCTTCATAGATCCACGCTGTCTTGAATAATTGAATTTTCTACAGAAAACTAGAAAAATGTACAATCCTCAAAAAATCTGAAAATCAAAAATAGAATTCTGTTGTGAAGGAGCACATCAGTACCCTGAATATGCATATGATTATCGTATAGAACATTGGTCCATCCTAATTGAAAAATTCTTATTTTTTCCAACTTTGTGCAAAGAATCAGAAGGCGATAATTTGATGATGGAAACAGACTAGGTCGCGTTAACCATTTCTCAATATGGCCTCCCCATTGTTTCAACAGAGATAAAATGCCAAAAAATCGCGTTGATTTATTAAACTGATCTACTTTTCAAGTGTTTCATGCTTATGATTTTATTTTTTCATTTTTATATTCATTACTAAATAATTTAACAATAATAATTTAATATTAATAATTTAATGATAAATAATTTTACATAATTTTACGAAGCAATTGGTTGTTTTTCATTATTAGATTATAAAATATTTTTACTAATCAAAATAGGAACTTTTTACTAAGTTTTAGTGTCCCACATTTCGCTCATCAAATTTCGAAAATTCTACTAACAATTAGTTAAGTTTTAACAATTTTCGTTCAGAGAGGCGATAAAGTTTTTTGTTTCCTCAAAATAAAGCTACAAAAGGAAAATAATGTTCCTTAAACACTCAACTTCATCCTTATTCAAGGCAAATCATTTCCATAAATTTTTCTATACAATTTAAATTTTCTATGGAATATCAGAAAAATGTAAAACGAAACTAATTTTGAAAATCGAGAATAGAGATCTATTAAAAAGTAGCGGATAAAGATCCTGAATGCGTAGAATTGATGAAGAGCCTATTGATTCCTTGTCATTTTAATATAGGGAAAAATTCTTATTTTTCTCAACTTTGTTTAAACAGTAAGAAGAGAATGTTTTGAAATCGGAGACAGGTTACGTCACGTCTACAATTCCACAACATGATCTCATTATTTCAATAGAGTCAAGAATGTAATTCCATCGCCTTGTATTAATAAACTTCTCTACTTTTTACGTTTTACATTTTAATCACCCTTTTAATTATTATTTCGAGTCTTAAGTAAATTTATTCATTTTTATCAAGCCATTAGTTGATTTTCACTATTGAATTAGCAAGCATCTCAAGTTTCCGAATTATGAATTTTCTACCGATATTTGCTGGCTCACTTTTCCCTAATTAAAACTGTGAACTTCGCTAGTAATTATATAATTTTACCAATTTTCATTGAGAAAGACTTCAAACTTAATCAAGTTGATGCTTATTCAAGGCAAATAATTTTTACGAAGTTTGCTCAATTATTGAAATCTTCTATGGAATATAAGGAAAATATACAACCGAAAAAAATTATAAAAATATAAAGCGGAACTCTGTGGAAAAACGCGTATTAGGACTCTCAATGTGCATGATTAAATTATAACTTATATTGGTCCATTATAATTTCAAGATTGTGACAAATTCTTATCTTTGTTCCTAACTTTGTTCAAATAATCAGAAGGCATGTTATATCGAAGACATAGTCAAAGACGTTACAACTTCGCGTTTTATTATTGGACTTTTTTATTTTTGACGTATTTCATTTCTATAACCTTTGTTTAGTCATTATATATACTAGATATATAGTCCTATATAATTTTTTCATCAAGCAATTAGTTCTCTACTGAATAGAATTAGGAAATATCTCAACTACTCAAATTAGTAATTCTCTACTGATTTTTAGTGGCTCATTTGCTAATCAAATCTGTAACATTTTACCAGTAATTTAGTTGAATTTCACAAATTTAGATTCAAAAAGCAAAAAGCTAAGAACTGAAATTTTGATACTTGTTTTCATCGTGCCTAATTAGGAAACTCGATTTTCTTGAAATTTTTTTATTAATCTATGGCATAATATAAAACTTTTATCTTTTGTGATATTTTCTCATACGGCACGACATTATTTACTCACAGCCTCATCAACAATATATTTTTCATGAATCTCCGCTCCCCTCAAAGCCATAATTTTCAAATTATCAAGCAATGTGCTGCCGCAATGATGAGCAAAATTCTTAAAAAATTGTACTCACTGCATATTTTGCTAAACTTATGAATATTATGTTGAAACCAAAAAGTAGATATCAAACTAAGTGGAGAAATGATAATAAAATAATGGTACAAAGAACGGTCGAATCTCGCTCAGGTGATTGCAAAGAACTCTATTTTTTCCAAGTTCTGTTACCTAATCACAAATATACATTATAAGGTCTTTCAGAGTAAAGACAAATTTAGCACGGAGGGCAAAAAAAAGGATTCTCTTTTAACATTTTTCTGGATGGCGATGTGATGTCTACCTAAGATATGTATTTAAGTGAATTATTCGCAGAACATAAATAAATACAAATATAGTCCAACGATATAATCATGTATGGATCAGTTTGATTTTTCGTTTCAAACCTGCAAAAAAAGCAATTCATAACCATTTTGTTGAACTGGAAAATTTGTATTCAATAAATGAAAAATCGAGACGATTCCCTTTTGAAAATCATAATTTTTTAACAACAATCCATGAAGAGAAGTTTTCATTCGATCGGAAGATTTCTTTTTGCTTTCAAGAGATGTAACCTCGATGTAGATAATGCACACCTTTTATATTTTTCTAAGCAATAGATTCTGGAGAACAACCGTGCGAATATTTCCATCTTGTAAAAAGATTTGCAAGAAGCCAAAGGTTGCATTCTCGCTCAGAGATGCTAAATGTGACCTTATGAGAAATAATGTTTAATAAATAATGAAATCGTTATAAAAATGGTTTGAACAAAAAGTGACAAAAACTACCAAGATATTCGTGGTTAGGTGACTCTTTTTTACGTTTCGATCATTGCATGCAGAAGTTTTTGTGGTGACTTGATTATATTTGAAAAAATATTTCTTTTGACGGTCGTGAGACAAATGCAGCTTTAGAGTTTCCATGTTGCAGCAGCGTCGTGTTCATTGCTGTTGACTCAACACTCGACGGACCCAAGTCCGATTCCTGCTGGAGGCGGATTTTTTATTGAATTTTTCCGTTTCAGATTTATAAAGAATTTGAAATTATTATATGAATTGTTTGAATTTACCATCCTTGATAATAAAAATATTCATTATAATTCAGGCTGACTGAATCAAATTGTTCATGTAGGAAAATGTGTACTACAATTAAAGCACAAACTATGTTATTGCAGTCGTGTATGGTGTAGGCCAAATCAATATTTATTTGAGTGAACGACATACGTTTTTCCTTTAAATTTTCAAGAATTTGATGTGAGGAGATACTTTTTTTAATCCATAAAACAATTGCTTAAACTGAATAAAACAATTGCTTGCTTGAATATTTTTTTACTTGCTACCAGCAACCTTTTTCACAATGCATGAGTATTGTATTTACTATAATTTGTAACTATTTTTGGTTCATTTCTCATGTATTTTTGCTGTTGTGAAAATAAGAACATTTTATTGAAAATGCATCTTTATAAATTGAAAGTTACAATATCTGGCTAATGATTAAACTATTTGGTGAATAATTGAATTATTTTTCAAAAATTCAAGCATTTGGTGAAGGCATTTTTGTTTGTTCGGAATTTCATCTTTCATGTTGAAACCTCGTCATTTTGGGTTAAAAGAATATCTATCATGGTAGACAAGTTACTTTTACTATTTGGTTAAAAGTTCAAATATTTGGTTTTAAATGATACTGATTGGTTGAAAATTATTTGTTTTTGTTGTAAATTCAAATAGTTGGTTGAAAATTCGTCTATTTTGTACGAAAATCTTTTTGCTCGGAAAATTTAACTATTTTGTTGAAAATGCAACATATTGCAACATGAAATCTAGAAAATTCGAAGCGTTTCATAGTTAATTGCATATGGTATGAAAATTATTTCATTTGAAAAAATTGATTCCCCTATTTTCGCAAAAAAATCACCCTATTTCCCCTCTTTTGAGAAAATTTTGGGCTGCGAAGTTTAATATTTTAATATTTTCAGTTATTCTTGATCATTTATTACCGGCTACTTTACTTTAGGTCCCTCATACAAATTTGACATTGACATTTCATACCCTCATAAAAAAATGCATTATTTTTTCTTAGTTAAATAGTGAACATTAATTTCATGTAAATAATTTCACTTTTGGGAATAGTTAAAGGTATTATAAGTTCTTTCAAATATAAAATTAGGAAAAAGTTAATTAAAATTTCTGCATTATTGTATCGTAAAACTGAATATCATTTTGAATTTTGTCCTTTACACAATGAATTTGGAATAATCAATAAGTGTCCACAACAACTTCGAAGAAGGAATTTTTTTAAATATTGACAAGAGATTTACCATTTGTGTCAATTCTTTGGCAACAGGTCGCTTGTTTCCTATTGACACGTTCGAATCGAGTCTGCTTCCCGAATATCTAACATATTCAAGAACAGTAAATAGATTCTAACTGGAGGGAAAAAATGCCATTTCATTGCCTAGATGTAGTAATACTATTTGTCAATTTGACGTGTAGGCCGGTATATATACAAGTACAAGCAGTTCACGATCGTTCTAGTTGAAGTTCAAGAAGTTTATCATAAAATAATTTCTGTTTCAAAGAACATGAAAATTCCAACTTTTATTCTGCTGTTCGACATCTTCATAATATTTCTCAACTCTGTTCGTGAGTAAAATATATTATAAACTTGATCAATTATACATTCAAATATCTTACAGCTAGATATCGAGTATGTTTAAAAATTCCCCTTTCACATCGAAACAGCTGAAAGATATGTTATTATCACTGCTCACATTTGGAACAAATTTCAGTTCGGGGTGAGGCAAAGCTTCTAATCCTACAGTTTTAAAACTGAACGAGGCCACATTTTTAGATACAAAGACGGAAGGAAATAAGTGTAATAAAGTTTTTTTTTAAATTATTGCAGCTTGAACTAAAACTGTCTCATAATGTGTTGCAAACATTAATATTCACGCGTACCTATAAGTTCAAAATTTTTGATAAATAATAAAAATCGATAAGGTAGGAACCGAAATTTTTGTCAACATATGCTTGGGAATTTTTCGTTAAAGTCCCACGTGTAGCCAACCTATGTTCCAAAAATGTATCTTTACCATCTATTTCCTTCAGTCTCTGAATCTGAAACTTTCTTTTTATCATATTGCGCTATTGCACATACGTCCAGCAGAACTGTTATCAGAATTTACCAGTTAATTACCATCAATTTCCATAAACTTCCGTAAATTACCATACATTCCCAAAAATTTCATAAATTTCCACAAACTTTTGATAACTTTGATAACAGTTTTATTAGGCCCACGCGTAATATCTTAGGTTGACGAGGTTCAAACTAAAAGTTTCGCTACCATATATTTGTAAATTTTTAAACAAAGCCCCACGTGCATGCCAACGTATATTGCAAAAATGTATCTTCACAATCTACTTCCTTTCGCCTCGGCATCTAAAACTTTACTTCTATTATATTACGATATTGCATATTACGGAAATTGCGCTATACTGCGAATAAGTCTAGCACAACTGTTATAAAAAATTATCGGTAAACTGACATACATTTCGACGCATTTTAGTATGTAACCATGAAATTTATAAATTCCCATTTTCATAATTTTCAGAAATTTGGAAAAATTTCGTTAATTTCTACAAATTTCATAAATTTCCATGAAAATAATAAATTTTCATGAATTTCTAAAATTTTCAGTCATTTTTAAAACTCATAGAAATTTATTAAAATTCATAGACTTTGAAGAAATATATGGGAATTAGTGAAAATTATAGGAATTCGTGAAATTCATGGAAGCTTATGAAATTCCTGAAAATTATTTGTAATTTATCGAAATTATGAGCATTTATGGCAATTCACGGAAATTTATGAAAGTCTATGGTAATATACCAGCAAGTTTTGATAACAGTTCTGCTGTGCATATGCCCAATTGAAATTGCTTGATTTTTCGTTCATATTTTAGGGGCAAGTTCCTACCATGATTGGAGTAACTTACCTCAGGTACCAACATGAGAAAAATGTGTTGCAAAATTTAGAAACAAATTTTCAGAAATAGAAAATTCGAATTTTTTGAAATTAGCTCAACGCTTTTGATGTTTCAAATGTATGTTGTATAGGGTATTAATAAAATGTTGGTAGCAATACCGCCATTTTTTCTGTTATATAATTATATCGAAGGTAACAACAAATATTTTTCGCAGTAAGATCAAAGGATTACTGTATAGTTGTCAAAAAAATAATATATTACAAAGTATTGCCCCTCATATTCGGGTAATTCCATGAGAATGGGGGGCCGACCTAATTTTTAGCAAATACACATTTTGTAATGAGTTAGCTACCCTTGCACATCGCCTACCATCGCGACATGTGAAAGACATATTTAGAACTCCATTTGCAGACCTGAGATAATAAAAATGGAAAGGTTAATTTTCGATATCCAAAAACAGACTAACGCCAAAAATCTTCTTTTTTTATCCTTCGAATTAAAGGCTGGGTGTTAGTTTGGGCCTACTCCTTAGAAGGACCCTTACTATATGAACATGTAAAATTTCCAAAATTATATGTTTGATTTTCAATTTGTGCACATTGAAAAAAGCCAAAATCTTCTTTTATCCCCCGAATCATAGGCTGTGTGAGAACATTTAGAAAACCCCTCAAAAACCACCCTTATTACATGTGAACCAAAAATATGAAAAATGAATGAATCTTTGAGTTTCGATATTTGAAAATTGAAAAAAGAGAAGAAGTTATTTTTTTATTACCGAAATTACAGGCGACGTAGGACGATTCGCGCTCGCCTTCAAAAACCACCCTCACTATATTTAGTAAGGCAGTTTGGGACTGTTAGGAACCATTCCAGTCTTAAAAAAGAAGCATTTTGACGTTTCTTAATTTTCAAATATCAAAAATGAAACTTGTCCTTTTGAACACCTTGTACGTGTTCATATAGTGAGGGTGGTTTCTGGTAATTTTCTGAAAATTAGGGACATAGAAAAAAATTGTTCTCGTTTTCTAAATTTTACGAAATTTCAAAAATCAAACTTGTCATATTTAACATTTTAGATGTGCATATAGAGAAGGTGGTTTTTTTTACAAATGAGCCGAAACCGTCTCACTGAGCCTACAATAAAACTTTACGGATAAAAAAAAAAAGAAATTTCTAGGCGTTTTTCAATTCCTAAATATCGAAAACTGAATGTGTGATTGCTATCATTTTAGATTTCTATTATTATTTGATTAGCATAAGATGTTCTGATTACTCCGTTTCTCTACTATGTATTAGTAATTTCATTTTTAAGTATTCTTTCGCATAAGCAAATTTAAATGAGGTGCCCAATTATTGAAGGTGGTAGGGGGGCAAACATTTTAGCGATTACCCTAATTATAATTTTTCCATTCTGAAGTAATATAACTTTTTGGCAGTGCTAATATAGCATATGTACATATTTCACAATAATATCTTCTAATTGTTTCTCATTTACACAATCGCATTCCTTTGTCAAGTATCTGATTTGTCATGTTCGCGATTGACGTGACGTTTCGCTCAATTCAAATAAGGAAAACTTTATCATCAAGGCTTTTCCGTCTTCAAATCTTTCCTATTTGTGTTCCAAACGTGAAAAGAAAAGATAATAATCTCCACGGCTCATCGTGTTCAATTTCTTTCAATTTATGTATGGGTAGATGTCAAATAGTTATGAAATTTGGACCATGACTTTTTTTAAGGGAACTTTTAGATACCATCTTAAGTGTATACTTTTATTATGTTACAACCAAAATAAGAAGAAAATGCTAGAGATCAAAATCATATTCGTAGTGTATGCATAAGTTTTAATACGAGAATTACGTTTATCTGCATTTTTTCTCAATACAGATGGACTCGCAAGAGATTTCTTTTGTGAATAAGAATTGAATGAACTAGTTTTGAAATAACGTTTTTAAATTAATTTTAAGACTAACATATTAACAGGTTATTATAATCATAATAAAATATCTTCGCTCAAAGCATTTTTGATACAAATTGGAAATTTCACTGTTTTCATTCAAAGTTGAGAACTTTTACTTTAAAAAAGGTCCCTTTAAAGCTCAACTTCCAAGCTGCTCAACCAAATTCTGGTGGAGCCTTTCTTGTTAATCACAGAAAACTGAAAATTGCAAATATTAGTTCACACGTTTGCGTAGATAGTTCCTCTTGGAAAAGGTACGTAACACTTTTTTGAGGAAAAATAAACTGAAGTTAGGACTCGCCGAGTGTGCGAGCCAATTAAAAAAATGTTGCAAAGAAAAAGTATGGGAGGAAATACTGTGAAACGAGATTGTCAAAGTCAATTTTTAAAAATATTTAATGTACCAAAAAACTAATAACGCCTTTCAAAACTGTGAAAAAATACATAAGTCCATGTAATGGACAGTCTTTTGCTCCAGCAAGTTAGTTTAAATATTCTTTACAAGGTTTTTTGTTCAAAAATGCATAAGATGATTAACACTTGTTAGCAAAATTGTTACGAACAATAATAATTGTTTATTGTTATATAAATGTACTTGAATTTTTTTAGATTAGTTACTCATATTTAACTATGTTGAGTGAACCAACTTCGTACATTGGAAAATAGCCCATTAGGACATTTTTTTATTGAGTTTGTTTGAAAAATGTAAGTAATTTTACGACCCTGAATTTAGCTATAGATATAGATTTGAAAATTCGGGAATTTATTTAAAAAAAAGTAATTGCCCTATCAAAAAACTGAAGACATATCTGGATTCGTCTCGGGCATATCTCTAGGAGTATTTCGAATTATACAAAAAAAATTATTTTTAAACAATTAAATTGTTATAAACAATTCGGAATTCAATATAAACAAATGCGTCAGTCTGAAACTAGTTTCAAGCACATTAGCAGATACTTCAATGAAATACCCCCAGGAGTATTTTTAATCATCGCGAAAAAATGATTATTTAAACAAATAGAATATTTATAAAAAAAATCCCGTTTTTTATTTTTTTAATGTACAACAACTTCAAATAACACTAAATAAACACAAACTAACTAAATATAGCACCATTTATAAGTCTAACAAACCACTCATAGAGAATATTCATCAATTAAACATTGCTTTTACCCCCTCCACTCTCACCATGAAAAGCCTTTGAATATGCATTGGCTATAGATTTGGAAATTGGGGAATTTATTTTAAAAAAAGTAATTGTCCTATCAATAAACTGAAGGCATATATGGATTCGCCTGGACCATATCTCTAGGAGTATTTTCAATCGTGCAAAAAAATGCATTGTTTAAACAATTATATTGTT
>CAKNXH010001952.1:117764-202865 GCA_932178445.1 Andricus quercusramuli
AAAGGGGTTCTCACAAACTCACACGGGGTTTCTCACAAGAAAATATGTCTCACACATAGGCATAAATAGGGGTTTCTGAAATAACACGTGGAATGGGTTCTGAAAATGTGTACGAAAAAGGGGTTCTCACAAATTCACGTGGAGGTTCTCACAAGAAAATATGATTGACAGATAAGTATAAATAGGAGTTTCCGAAATAAATCGCGAGAGGGGTTCTAAGTTATTTAGGCATTTCAGCACTGAGAAATAGAAGGGGAAAGGGTCGAAGCACTCAAAAAAAATCTTTCATATAATTTTAATTTCTGTCATGTCGGCATTCAGAATAAAAAGGGGAAAAGGGATCGGCAATTAAACGACAAAAATCAGGGATCAAAATTAAGCGTTTCGACCCTAAAAATAAGGGGAAGCGAGAATCGATAAATTAGACATTGCGGTACACTGAATTTAAGGGGGGAGGCGATCGGTAATCACACTACAAATAATGGATTAGACTTTTCGGCACTAACAAAATGAGGGGAATCGAGAATCGGTAAACTAGATATTGCGGTACACTGCATTTAAGGAGGAGGGGATCGGTAATTGCACAATAAATTGGGGATTAAAGTAAAACATTTTGGCACTAGAAAATGAAGGAAAGCGAGAGTCGGTAAACTAGATATTGCGGCGCACTGAATTTAAAGTGGAGGGGATCGGTAATCGCACAATTAATTGGGGATTAAAGTTAAACATTTCGGCACTCTGGATCGTTTTATTCCCTACTCACATATTAGTCAGGTTTACAAGTTGCAAAAATAATAGATAGTGTGATTCAGCCAAGGAGAACAAAAGGTATGATAAACTTGAATGATGGAAACGACTTGGCCAAATCACTAGGGAAAACGTGGTCCTATCTTAAGGAATTGATGCCGGAAGCCGCTTCTAGTATGTCACTCGAAGTTTACAAGTCACAAAGAGAGCGTCTTTTGTGCGTACCAACGTATATAAGGAATCGGAGGATCACGTGATCACAAGGGGGAAGGAGGCTGGCGCACGCAAACTTATTTTCTATGATTCGCACGGTCGAGAGAGAGACAGCCGATGAGGTCCGTTTTCCATTCGTCCTGCCGATCGTCCTTCTTCTTTTCTCCAGTCCTTACTAGCCGGCGTTGTGGGAGAGGCGGGAATATTTCCTTCGGGCGTACAGGGCATACTGTATCCCGGTATCTAGGTGGAGGACAAGGAGCCCTTTTCCCCGTGCTTCAGGTGCGGAGTGGACTTCGTCGGTGCTCCCAATAAATATAAAATACAAAATAGCATATAAGCCCAGAAATGTCTGTACTTCAACAGAACGACAGTAAAAAAAATAATTATTAATTTGAGGCGAAATTACCTACCCTTTTGTGAACTTAGGGTGGTAAGTGCCTCGGTCCCTCCTATCCTTTAGTGGCAGATCTGTATTTCCTGCCACGGATGTCAAAAGGGTTTGCCTTAACAGAGTGGTTTCATTCCATCCCTAGTAGTAAGCGGATGGGTTGGCGGTAAAGAGAGTGACATCTCCCGGGATTTGTGTAAGGATCCTGGCTGCGAAGTTGTGACGAAAGTAGGACCGTAGTGGACCCTGGCCGATCCTCAGTGTGGGTGGCCTAAACCTAGATGGCTCTTACTGGGGACCGCGGAATCTCTCCTGTACCACATTCTTTGAGGATTGTCTCGTTTCGGACTTTGTCCATCAGTGTTTTCCCGCATATTATGCGCAGAGGTTTCATGCCGATCGTGTTGATTTTACTCCTGTCTTTTTCTAGACAGGTCCATGTCTCGCTACCGTATAGTACAGTTGGTACCCAGATAGACGTACTTGTGAACTTGTTCTAAGCCCTAATCATTTAGGACAATGCTGTATATTGTTCTCTCACTTTTCCCCTGAAACACCATGATTTTCGTTTTATTCACGTTAACTTTGAGGACCATGTTCTTCATGCTTGTATTAAGTTTATTCAACATTCTTCGAAATTCCTCGATTGATTCTGCCATAACAATCTTGTCATCTGCGAAAGCTAACTCACGTACCTTGACAGTTTCGCGATCTACACCTTCTTCGTCGAAGAGGACAGCTCTTAGACACTCATCCATGAATATGATAAATAGCCACGAGGACATAACGCATCCTTGCGTCACGCCCTGCATAATATCGAACCAGTCACTCAGTTTCTCATTTACCCTTACACTCGCTTTACTACCTGTATATATTGTTTTTATTGCTTGTAGGAGTCCTCCATTAATTCCATACTCTTTAAGGACTTCCCACAGTTTACTTCTATTTACCTTGTCGAATGCTTTTTCTAGGTCAATAAGTTGACAGAAAACTTTCTTTCCTACTCTCAAGCTTTTTTCTATTATCTGTCTTAGGCTAAATATCTGATCTGTACATGACCTTCCTGGCATAAATCCACTTTGGACTTCCCATATCTTCTCTTCTGTAATTTCCATTACCCTACGGATAAGTATTTTTGAGTATATTTTACTTACGGTACTTAGTCGGCTGATACCTTTGTAATTACTGCAGTTGCCTTTATCTCCCTTTCTTTTGTATATTGGTACGATAATCGCTTTTCTCCAATCGTCTGGGGCTTCTCTATATCAGCAGCCTTTTCGTTTTTAAAGTTCTTAATTATATCTCTGACCTCAGTGACACAGACTTTTCAATTGGGTTTTCTAATGCATTATGTTCTATGTCGCAGTTTTGTTGTCCTATATATTTACCTCCTTATAGTTCTTCAAAAGAGTCTTTTAAAGCGTCTACTATTCCGTCTATATTATATAGCATTTCACCTTTGCTGCTTCACATGCTGACAAACTCTGTACTTTTACTTTCCTTCAACTGTTTATATAATAGTTTCATAATTCCTTCAAAGTGGTTTTGTATTTTGCTCTCTTCTTCTATTCTGGTTTTCTCTTTGCTCTCTTTGACTTCCCGTTTAACTTTCCTCTTTTTGTGTCTGTAATCATTTTTGAGTCTATTTCTCTCCTCATCGCTAAGATCTGTCATGTTCAGCGTTTTATTGTGCGCTTCTTTCTTTTCTTTTTGGGCTGCCGCAATTTCATCGTTCCACTACGCATCGCCAAACTTTCTTCCTACCATCGCCGTACCACACACTTCAATCGCAGTTTTAACAATGGTATCCCGTAATAAAGCCCACGCGCCCTCTATATAGCTTGAAAGCAATGAAGATATATATCTTTATTGCTTTCAAGCGGTTCCCAAATTGCCTCATCTATGCGTTCGTTTATCTTATTCTGAAAACCTATTCGCACTTGCAATAGTTATATAAATATTATAAATAAAATAAATATTATATATAAACTATATTACAAATCCTCTTATTGTTGTACAAATATTTCGCGCTGTTGACGATGATGTCCGAACTAAACTCCGAAATTTTTCGTTCATTCTGAGAAACCGATCAGATCTCTCATTCGGTTAAGATCAAGAGACTCAAATATTTGTTGGGTTGCTGAGCAAAGGTTGATAATAATGAGAATGCATTTGATTAGGTAAAATCATAACATATTCAGAGAATTTATAATATGGAACGTGAACAGTACAAATTTTAGGGTTGAAGATAGTTTCGCTTGAGATAGTGTT
Organism: Andricus quercusramuli; assembly: GCA_932178445.1. Taxonomy (NCBI): domain Eukaryota; kingdom Metazoa; phylum Arthropoda; class Insecta; order Hymenoptera; family Cynipidae; genus Andricus; species Andricus quercusramuli. The sequence continues at coordinate 121,387 of CAKNXH010001952.1, forward strand.
ATTCGTTTCTAAGATCGATTCTTAATGATGGTACATGGTAGATCAGTCGCAGAGAGAGTTGAGAGTAGGCGGGATATTTACAAAATTTAAGGGTGGGGGCCAAACCCCAGTGCCTGAAGGCGTGTTCAAATTCAAAGTTCGGAATAGAGGCAAAGGTTTTCGAAGACAATTTATAGTTCTACAAATGACAAGATTTCCTGTATTTAAGATCTAGCTAAATGAGGCGGTCTTGAAGGGCCCTAACTGAGAGCGAGCATAACTGTCATTGTTCAGGGATTAGGATTTGGTCCTCAATATTTTGGAAATTTCATCTGGAGAGCAATAACAAGTAGTGAAATAATTCGAAAGGCTAGAGCAGCGTTTCCCAAACTGCTACCGCGGGTAGATACCCTACCGCCCGGTAGGGGGATGCCATCCCGGGCCCGGTAGGCCCGGTAGGCTCCCCGCTGCGAGCAGACTGCTGCTTTCGTATACCTGCCACGAATAACCCTTTCATTGTTGCGAGATAATGACCAGTTAGAATAACTGAAATTATAAAGACATGGTTCAATTTAATTTTAATTAGCTGAATGAAATCCGTGAAATAATTTGAGAAAAATGAAAGAAAAGTTCTTGAAAATCGGTTGATATCTGCACTAACGAAGGAAACATTTACAAATCTTGTTTTTATATAAATGGGACCTCTCAGTGTAACAAAAGTGCGATAACTCTCGAAGTTCTTATCCGATTTTCGTCTATTTTTTTTTTAAATTTTTGTCATAATCTAACAAGTCTAACGCATCCTATTAAAGTTTAATTTATTATTATTTTACCAAATTTAATTTTCCTCAACCGACTCTAATTCTCTAACAATGGGAAGGTCGTGCTAAGCAAACATCCGCGTCCGAGTGACAGGCGTCCAGTGTCTCTCTTGGGTTCCAGTATTGTGAAAAAATTTGAGGGTGGCGACCCTACCGCTCCCCAGAAAGTGCGAAAAAAGTTTGGGAAACGCTGGGCTAGAGATAGACAGCAGTAAAATTAATCCTCAAGGACTCGACGAAAGCTCGCTTTAAGGCAGATAGACAAACTCATAAATAACTCAGATCTCAACACGTGCAACAAATTGTCTAAAATGTTCTATACAGCTTTTCATGCACAAGATATTGGAATTTTGAAAGAATTTAATATTGAAAATTTTTCTATTTTATTCCATATAGAGAACCAAAGAAATGAGCAAAAGTGACTTATTTCTAACCCAGAAAGTGACTTAAAGTGTCTAATTTTTTTAAAAATTAAAATAATACAATAAAATTTGAAAAAATTTGTTAGAAGTCTGGGTGCATTTGAACGAATTCATAATGAATTCATAGGAATTCAAAAAAATTCTAATTCAATTGGAAGGAATCTAATTTTTAACTTATTAACACAAGTGGCATATCGTTGGAATCGCCAAGAAACGCAGATTTCGAATATATAATATTATTGAATTAATAATTGACAAATTGAAAAATGTTCATGTTTTATATTTTATACCTCATTAGTACAAAGGACCTCCCGCTGGCAATGTTCGGCGATAGAGAGTGAAGAAGGCAAACAGGTGTAGACTAGACTAAATGAGAGCTACTGAATACCTGAGCTATTGAAAGTGGGCATCGTAAACAGTGCTACTGCAATAATATAATTACGGGGTTTTTCCTCCAATAAAAATAATCTCTTGATGGTTTGGGTTTCAGTTTAGAAATACCCGATGGAGTTTGTTACTCTAAAATTTAAGGCTTCTTAACTTGTTCAAAGATCCAGAAAAACAATTTAAATACTGAAATTATCAAAAGAAATGGATAATTTCTTTATTTTACTCGCTTATTATATTTTTTTTTGCTTCGCCAACTTCATTGTCATTTCACATGTTGGATGATGGTCTAATTATTCTAATGCCAAAGGCTTTAAGTAAATTAGTCTTATAATTTTAGGAAGCTTCCCCTAAAATATGAACCAAAAACTATCGGGGCATCCAGCTACGGCCTTTCTCCAGAAAGAAATTAATTTTTAGGCCAAAAAGACGAAACATACGAAAATTCCAATCAGTTGCATTTTAAAACATGACCTATGAAAAAATAATCATATTTTGCTACAAATATTAAAATTTTTGGAAGAACTGAAAAAAAATATTATGAAAATTGTGGAAATTTATGATAATGTGAATTTGTGGTCATTTATAAGTAATTATGGTTATTACCTTTCAATTCGAGTATCACTGATAGACTGATCACCATATACATTTTGAATAATAATAACGATAATTTGCAAGCTTCAATGACCCAGTTTCTGCGAAAATAGAATGTCCACACTTTGCACGGTACTAAATATTCGTAGGTCCATATTGCTTAGTAGGAGGTCTTACAGAAGGCTTCCCTAAACCTAAATAGTGAATACCTTTCTCTTCACTTCCAGCAGAGTTGTTCTGAAAAATATAGTGCCTGTGAAAAATGTGTAGTAGTTATTTTTCGTGCGTAGATTTCAAAGCTACAATAAAATATTTCATTTAACATATTGTGTTTTTAAAACCATTGTTAATGTGTTAAAATTACTGACTTTGAGATTAGAATTGGGCTATCTTTATTTCGGACCAATAGCAAACTATTGAGGCTCGTTGAAATAATTCTTTAATAAAAATCCTCATATTATATGTTAAACATTTAGTTGGAAGCTCGTATAGTAGTGGATCACAGACAAACCGTCTTCCAGTAGGTCGAGCTTTCAATTATCAACAATGTAAGTATATCATAATTTTTTTGAACTAAGAAAAAAATGATAGCATTCAGGAAAAAAACCAAAATTTAATTTCCTAACCACCAGTGAATTTTTCTCGTTAAACGGCGTTGGCCTAAAGAGGTTTCTGGAAAAAGTACTGAATTTTAAATTAAAAATTACATATTATTATAGGAAATTCAATTACGCGTTTTTTTTGCTTGATAAAAAAATTGCAGCTCTTTCTGTTTTCAAAATAAACCTGCAAACTCTGTTTTCAAAAATAAAATATGCTGGAAACCTGTTTTATGATGTTCTACAATCTACGACTGCTAGAGTAAGTAAGATATGAAACTTCCTGTTCTAACAAAAGTTATTATTTTTTTACCCTCAACGCGTTCTCACTCAACGCGTTCACGCTCCGGACGAAGTATTATGTCTTTGGTGGAATTTAATGAACTGAATTGTTAAATGTAAATTATATTTCTTTTAAATCATCTTTCTTTGGTAGGACATGCGGGGCAAGACAAAGAATAGAAGAAAGAATCTGTATACATAATATTACGAATATGTAGTGCATTATATTGTTTTGTTTGACCTTGACGTTTACATACTTAATGATGCATCTCAGATTTTTTTCCAATTGCAGAGCAATCGAAATTCATCTTTCACAAATTATTTTATATGTTTAAACCTTCAATTCCGACCAATAAATAATACGTCGTCTTAAGCGAGTAATTGCGCAGAAATGGGCCACGCGGCTCAAGTGAAACTTTCATAACTTGTTCCTGATGGTTCATTTTAAATCATTCTTTCTGTGGAAAACATATTTATACCTTTATAAACAACTTTCTTGCTGGAAGTTTTTTGTTGCTAAAAATTCGCTCGACTCACATAAGCTTAAAGATGCATGTATGATTTATGTAATGTATCGGATAAAAATGTATCATTTTTGTTCGAGCATTAATGTTAATTAGTTATTTACCCTACCAATCATAGAAAGTCATTAGGAAAATTTTTGTAAATTATCTCCAACGATTCCAAGAATTAGCCAAATTACAACAAGATGAAGTAAAAAGGACAAAACAGTCTGTGTTTTCAAAGCAGAGTTTTCAGGAATACTCCGAAAACGGAAGAGGCGACACATTTTTTGGTTATAGAAAAAAGATGCACAATTTCATGCGATGATTATATGTACTTTTTAAATTAAATTTCCAAACTGATTCGAAAATCGTCCAAAGGCCAAATCCGTTCAGTGAGAAAAATTTAGCCTCAAAATTTAGTACAATATAGTTTTTCTGATGAAAGAAATTTTGTAATCTCAAAATAATTTGTAACTATATTTTTCTTACATAATCAGTGCCACAACTGCATGGAAGACCTGAATTTTTGGAGGGTGCTGAACTGGTTCGTAATGGAGAGACTGTTGGAATATTCAAAGTAGAGCACAGATATGACTTAGGCATAGTTACTGGGAGATTTTGTACACCAGCATCATATGGAACTGGTAATGTAAAAGTTAAAACACAATTTGAAACCAATATTATATAATCCAAAACCTTCCTCTGAAGCTGCCCCTGGGGTGTTTTATATTATAGTTTTTACATGAAGTAAGGGGCCATCCATAAATTACGTAACAGTTTATATATTTTATATATTATATTTATATATTATAGTATAACGTCCAAGTTCAGTATCATTACAATACAAGGTTCTAGAAAAATGTATTCGTAAAAACACAGCATTTTTGACAATTTTTTAAATTTTGACAACCCCCAATTTATGAAACTTTTTATATGTGACTCTCGCTTTTCATTATTTACAAAATAGCCCTTAAATTTTGTTACATATTTTTCTAGATTTAACGAAAGATTGGACATCAAATGAAAATGTCTAGAACCTCCAGTTGAGAATTATAATCTTATAAGTTGTTGTTAGAAACATAAAGTTAGAAGTGGTTTGATAAAATATTTGAGAAAATGTTATATTCTCGTCTTATTAAATTTTAATTAGCGTTCATTACGATCGCAATCGTTCCTCAAAATGTTAAGGTTGAATAAATAAATAATTCAATGATTGGAGTAGATGATTAGTAGTATTTATAAAATACTATTAGTACGAATTCATTTGATTTAAAGAAACGGTCTTTTGATCCAATTTTGTCTTGATGATGTTTTTCATTATCGACACTGATCTATTTTGATGATGTTTATTATTGAAAATTCGCCAACTTGTTTAATGTTAAATGTTTAAAGTTGAATTTTTCTTTGAATAGTTTTGAATTCAAAGATTTACAATTGAAATCCCTTCCATTTCAAAGACGTATGGATAAAAATTCCTAGATTTAGATGATTTTGAAGATCAAAATTTTGAAAGTTTCATTCATATAAGCCTTTAATTCTAAATCTTCCAAATGAAGAAAAAATCAACATTTTATATTGTTAAATTAAAAAATTATAATTAATAATTTTTAAAATATAGCAATGAAAATCATTCAATTTTCAAGTTTTATATTTTGCAGATATGTAATTTCCAATATTTTGTAAGATAATTCAATTTTAAAAGATTGACATTTAGAAATTCTTGTATTCTAATTTTTTGCAATTTAATTTTCTTCTATTTTCAAGATTTACAGTGGAAGATTCAATAATTTGGGAGGCTTATAGTTCAAAATAATGTTCTTCAGAATTTTATTTCCAATGTGTAGTTTTATTTTCAAGATTTACAATAGAAAGTTCTTTAATTTTAAAATTTTCCATTGAAGATTCTTTAAATTTAAAGATGTGCAAATCGAAATCCTTAAATTTGGGTGATTTTCAAGATCAAAAGTCGAAAGGTTTCATTTTTGAATCCTCGAAAAGTAAAGAGATTTCAAATGCACATCATCATAATTACAGAATTTCCAGTTGTGAAACTGAAAACTTTCATAATCTTTATTTGCAAATTTTCAAAATTAAAATCTCTTTGATTGAAAAATTTACAATTTTGCAGTTACAATTCAAAATTATTCCTTTTGAAAAATGTAATATAGAAAAATATCTAATCTTCAAGAATTATACTTCAAAAGCATATCATAGTAAACGTTTTTTAAAATAATTTAATGTTGAAGATGTACTATGGAATAATATTCAATTATAACAATTTGCAATTTAAAATGTTTCAACTTTTAAAATTTCAATCGAGGATTCAATAACTAGAAATTTTCATAGTTTAAAATAGTGTAATTTTAAATCTTTTCTTCTGAAATATGCAGTTCCATTTTGAAGATTTACTATCAAAAATTCTTGCATATATAAAAGTTTGAAGATTTAAAATTCAAAATCATTGAATTTTAAGATATCAAATTGAACGCACGTTGATATATTGAAAAAAACTTACGTACCATAGGCGGGGGGAGGTCTAAACCACTTTAGACTTGTAACGTGTCGGAGGGAACGGGCAAGAGCTTGGCAAAGAATGTGTTACGTAATTTATATGGATAGCCCGTAAGGAACCTTCTGTAAACCACATGGTTTGTTAGGGCAAGGGGTAAATCTAGTGCCAAAGAATGGCAAAAAACGACAGGAAAAGTCGGAAAAACGGACTGCGTGGTTGAGAGTAAAAGATCACCGGAAATCGGGCCACGTGGCTTATAGAAACCCTCTAAAATGCTCAAGGCACATGTTAATATTAACCGACCTTACTTTTTTGTTATGTAGGAGGTTTTCAAGATAATAATAAATTGCTGGAATAAAAAAAGTCTAATTTCTTTGACAATTATTATAAGTAGACTCACAATTTAGTAAATACAATTTAGTAGTTTCACAATTCGCTGCCTCCATTCAACATGAGTCTATGTGCTGACAGCGCCGTGTATGAGACTCTGCGCTGTGTATAAGCATAGGGAATAGTCCCATACAGAGCACTGTTAGCACATAGACTCATATTCAATGGAGGCGCCGAATTACTCAAATTTATCAATTTCATTATTGGCTATATTTTACTTACAGAATACCCAGTAGAGGAAGAACCTGAACGGGGTGATTATGTGGACGAAGGTGGAATTTTAGCTGCACGACGTAATGCAAACAATAGGTGGCGCAATATTCGGGAACAAGGGATTTCCCGCCAAAGTCTGTCCGGCGGGTAATTTAAAAATTTAATACAAACTGAAACAAATATATTGCATTTTTTGCACCACACGTTATAGACGAAACTGTATAGTATTTTTCAATGACATACTATTTATTGGTTCAAATAATAAACATTTATTTTTTCCTCACAGAATTATGCAAAACACAGGAGGCGAAATGGACGAAGGGCTGCTTGAAAATAATTAGAATTATGTTCATATTTAGTCTATTTCAACATGAGTAAAGTAAGGTAACTAAGAATGAATGTCAAAATAATTCTATTTTTCCAAGCAGCCCTTCGCCCCTTTACCTCTTAAATAATAAAATGTGCCTACGCAGACGTGGCCTCATATATTTGAAACCATTTCTCAAAACTTTCACACAATATTTAAATTTTTGAAATTATAAAGCCGCGGCATATATACCATGTAATTGGTCGCATGGCACTCTGGTTCATAGCCTTATGTATAGGAAGCTCTAAATTTAATTAATCGAAGCCTAACAGGGCGTACTTTCTGAAAACGATCACGGGCAAAAATGAAACAGAACCAATTTTTGTAAATGCTTTTTATATGATAGTTTTCTCATTTTGTAGCAATAAACATAAGTTTTACTTCAAGCTTTATTGGCTGAATTATTTGTACCTGCCTCTTCATTTTTATTATATTTATTTATTCTGTTCACAAGTAAAATATAATAAAATATAAAATCAATCGATATATTAAAATATGGTATATTTGGATGACTATATTCAAAAATTGGTTCCTCGTTAAACGGTTAATCAGGGATTGAAAAAAATGTTATCCGTTGCTCATTATAGCTATTTAAACATAAGATCGTTTCTAATGCTTTCATCATTTTCTTTGGTAAATATTTTATATAGCTCTTCAAATAAATAATTAAAAGCGGTATCTCAAAGCACTTTTCAACTCAAAATAATTCAATTACAAATTATTTATATTTTAAGGGTATCAAATGAAAAATTGTGTGACTATGAAGAGTTTCGATTTAATATTTTGAAATTTTTAACGATTTCAATTTGAAAATATAACATACATGTGAATTATTTATTTGAAACTTTTCACTTAGGCTTTTCATTGAAAAATCTAAAATTTTGAAAGATTCGGACAACAGATTATTTTGCAATTTTCAATATTTAAATTCAAAACTGTTCGATTGCACATTTTTTCAAATTCTCACCTTAGATGCTATTAAAAATTTGGAATTATTCTATCTTTGTTTCTGTACTTCTCAATTGCATTTTAAATGTTGTACATTTGAAATTTCTCAATTTCGAGAGCTTAAATCTTAGAATATGTTTCTCCAAGAAAATTTTTTTTCAACTTTTAAAAACGGTAAATGACATTTTTCCAACAACATTAAAATCAATATTTAGTATCTTATTCCTTTGCTTCAAATTCATCCTAAGACATCAAAATGTTTTTTTACCTGTGCAGGCTGAGTAATAATAAATGAAATAATCTCTAAAAAATCTAAAAAAAAGTCTAGAATTATTTGCAGCTCTGAAACTTAATCTTTCTATTATTCATAGAGATTAATTAATCTCAATATTCTATCCTTCAAACTCAAAACTTTTTTGTAAAAGCAGTTGCTTTGAACAGTATAACATCAAATTATCTCCTCACACAGTGTTTTAAATATGTTATCATTTTAGGCAAAGATAGAACAACTTTGTGGATGGAAAAATGTCAAATTTTAGCATGCTTTCTTGTAAAATATTGAAACTACAATTAAATACGAAAACATATAACAATATATAAAAATATACGAAAAAATATAAATTTCTTCCACAATAGATAAAAGTACTTATATTCTGAAATTTTTTTCCTAATTTATTGCATTTATTTGTATTTTCCTGTAAAAATAGTTATAATATTTCGTACATATATTGAAAAGATTTTCCACCAATGTTGAATGAAGAATGGAACATTTCAATGTTTTAGAATTAATTTTTTTGAAATTTCACATGGATAGCAAACTAAAACTACCGAATGAACGCTACCTAATATTAGTATATTGGATTCAAATTAACAAATGATTTTGAGAAATATCCCCTTTTTACATTTTTGAAGTTTACTCGAGAAGGAGGAAAAAATGGAATGAAAAAAAGTTTTTTTAACCATGGGGTACATTGAGGTTCTGCTAAACGTTCTTCATCCAAGGTTGAAAAATTTACCATACATAAGAGTATCACGTGACCAGTTACATAGTTGATATTTCGCGGCTTTATGATTCGAAAAGTGTCTGCCTAATTTGAGGTTTTACTATGTTTGAATATGACAATTTTGATCATTTTTAATTTCAAATGCAACTGAGAACAGGGCTTTCGAACCGTGGCTCAAATAGAATTAATAAAATTGCATTACTTGAACAAAAGGAAGAGCCCAATGTGCCATACAGACGTGCGCGTATATACTTTAAATGTCTTTCCAAAATTTTAATACCATATATTTATTTTTATAATTATGATACCAGCAAATATGATGAAATTCAATGATTGGTCGATTGATAGACTGTTGCCTTTAAATCCATGCTTCAGTATTAATTTTTTTTTATTATTAGGACATTATTTTTGTAGAGATGATTGATAATGGTTAGGATATTTAATCTCCATTTTTTGTTTACAGAAACGAATAAACAACGAGAGGCGAATGGAAAATACTTCTCTAATTTTCAACATTTGTAATTCGAACTGTTTCATTATGAAATTTTTAATGATTTAATTTTTAAGCTTCGACGCTATTTTGAATTTTGAATTGTTTTTTTTTTAATTTCGTTACTTTTTCAATAGGTTTTGAGTTTGTTATATATTCATGATGATAATAATAGTAATGATAATACATAATAATAACGGTGGTGGATCAGCAAGTTTATAATAGTAGTAATAATAAATAATAATAACGGTGGTGGATCAGCAAGTTTATGAGCATAATAATGAATAGAATAAAGAATCTAGAAAAATAAATAGATTGATTTCATTTCATTCAATAATAGATCAATAAGTACAATGGTAGTGGGACGATGGTCGTGGGGGTTAAGGCATAGGCTTTGGACCCACTCCGTCGGTTTGCGGGTTCGATTCCCGCCTCGCACTCTGGAAGAGCCTCGGTGGCCCATGCGGCGAACACTTGCCTAGCAAGGGAGTTGTTCATCTCCGGAGAGTCGTAGGAATGGTACCTCTGGAGAAAAAGGCACAAGTGAAATTCCCCGATGATTGTTACAGTTCATTTTATCGCCTTTTTTAAAGATAGAAATAACAATGGAGTCATTCCATTCCTGTGAAATGCGTTCTGTTTTCCAAACTGTGCGTATTAATTTACAAATTTGTCTTTTGAGGCAAGGGCCTCCATTTTTTATCAGTTCAGCCGGTAGGTCGTCGATGCCCGCGGGTTTGTTATTTTTCAACTTCTTTATGGCCATTTCTATTTCTATATCAGCAGGATCATCAATTAATAGATCAGCAGTGTGGATTTCGCCGAGATTACGCTCAACGGGGGCTTTTCGTACATTTAATAACTTATCGAAATAGTTTTCCCATAAATTCAGTCTCTCTGTCGCATCGGCTACTAGATTCCCATTTTCGTCCCTCATTACTTCCGTTCTACTTTGAAAGCCTTTCCTTATAAAATTGATTCCCCTGTACATCTCGCGCGGGTTATTCTGTTTATTATGCGTTTCTATTGCTAGTAATTTATTCTTTTCTCACTCCCTTTTCTTGGATCTATAGAGCCTATTTGTACTTTTACTAATCTCGAGATACTTCTTATGTGTTTGATCGCACTTATTTTGTAAACTACTTAGTCTGGCCTTCCGACGTTTTTCAAACCCGAGTTTGCACTCTTCGTCATACCATGGTTTGCTTTTTGTTCCTTTCTTTAAACCTATCGTAAGTTTCGCGGCTGTCCTTACCGCCTTTTTTATATTGCTCCATAGGGTTTCCGGGTCCTCCTCGTAATTATTTTTATCGTCTCTCTGTTCTTGGAGAGCGTCAAAGCTATTAGAGATCTCAACTTGATAATTTAATGTTTCTGTTGCTGTTTTGAACTTATCTATATTGAAACGAACTGTTGGCTCTGTGCGGCTTGTTTTCTTACTGATCTCTAGCCTAGATCTTAGTTTTACTATCGCGAGAAAATGGTCTGAATTTAAATCCGCTCCCCTATACGATCTTATATCGAGAATGTTTGTATGACGTCTTCTGTCAATTAGAACGTGATCAATCTGATAGTAAGTGTTATCATCTGGTGATATCCAGGTGGCCTTATGTATATTTTTATGCTTGAAATATGTGCTTTTGACAACGAGGTTCTTTGAAGCTGCAAAGTTTATTACTCTAGTTCGGATCCTATTATGATCGTAGGTGAGTCCACTGTCCCAGGAGTGATAACCCCCATACCTCCCTAGGTCTGAGTATGGGAGCTTTCCGACTCTGACAAGGACCATGTCAACTTGTCGTCAGACACATTACAGTTTCATCCTCGTATCCTAACGTCCCCCTCCAAGGCAACGCGCCTAAACTGGCATCATTACCCCTTTGGCCCTATACAGGCGAATCATTCCACACATCCCTTGCGGGCAGTGTCATCGCTGCGGTGTCCAATGGGCAGCAGGATTTTTCCCTTACAAGATTTTTAGTTTTGGTTCCGGTAGTGTTTCTAGGTGGATACACGCTGCACCTCGGCCTGCCAGGACCCACCCATTACGTATGAACGTGAATGGGTGGGTCCTCCCAAGCCATGGTCATCGTGTTTTCTACCAGTGCTAGGCAGTGCTAGGCCAACATCTTAGGCTGGGCTCACCACACCCACGACTGGTTCCTATCGGCTGTCCGCGGCTGCTTATTCTTGTATTCGCAGCTAACCTGAGGGGCTGTTCAGCCTAACGGGCCGTTCCTATATCCGCAACCCGAGGAACCAAAAATTGAATATGTAGTTAACTTTTCAATCATCAACCTACCAACGGAATTTGTAATTTCAAATAAAAATCAGTTAAATTCAACCAAACAAAGATGAATTTTTAACCAAATAATTGAATCCGCAAAAATGAGAGATAAATTTGGAAGCAAACCTTAGCATTTTTTAGCAAAACAGTGAAATTTCTACTAAAAGAGTTGAACTTTCAACCAAGCAAGATATTTCAATCAAGGAAAAAACAAAACTTCAACGAAATTCTTAAATATTCTATAAAATTGTGGACTTTTTACAAAACAGTTTAATTTTCTTTCAATAGTGGAATTTCTATCAGAATGAAATCGTTGAATTTTTACCAAAAATTTCAATGTTTCTATCCAATTCAAGTAGAGTGTTGAATATTTTCACTGAAAATGATGAATATTTGAACAGAAAAATTAATTTTCTACAAAAAAAAGACGATTTTTCAACAAAATACATGAATTTCCAGCCAAAAAAGATAAGGTTTCTAAGCGAAATATCAATTTTTAACCGCGAATGAAATAATAACATTTTCAGGGAAAAAACTCAATCCATAACAACAACAAGAAACGAATTTTTAGCAAAATAGTACGAATCACTTTGTTATTATTCTAGTTTAATAAAACTGCTTAAACTGCTTGAGTGAATTCTGATGGAGCCTTTCTTGTTGATAAAAAAGCTGAAAATTTCAAATATTTGATCAAACGCTTGCGTCGATTGCTCCTTTTGACTTGAGACGTTAAATGTGAAAAATTTGCAAACCCGGCAGCGTACCACCGACTAGAATGAAACCTTCCTCATTGTGTTACTAAATATGTATGAGGAAAAGTAAAAAAGAATATGTTTTTGCCTACTGTTATCTATTTGTGTAAACGAAGAATACCGAAACATCTATTTTGAAGTTGAGCAACTTGAACAAATTAAGTCATAAAGCCACCAAAATGGTGTGTATGGATGTATATTTGAGCTACTGATTTTGAATTTGAGGGTGAAAATTTCAAAATGGCGGCCAATTCTTTTCACATTTATTAGAAAAAACTGAAAATGAATTATTAATATTCGCCATACATATTCCTTAAGGCATTAGTATATAACATAAAATGCTGAGGCTTGTAGGGCCATTGTTCTCATATCATGTAGTCCTAATCTATCTCCCCATCACTAGTGAATAGGCCATACCGATATACGTACTTATCAACTTGTTCTAATCTCTCATCATTTAGGACAATGTTGCACATTGTTTTCTCACCTTTTCCTTCGAACACCATGATTTTTATTTAATTTACGTTGATTTTAAATAATATAAATAATATAAATGATATAAAAAATATATAGAGTCAGTTAGTAGGAATTCATGCTCATATAAATAAAGCTAATTAACGAATTCACTGTTGGGTTATTTTTTGGCATACCATCTTCGTTCTGTATTTATAAGTAGAAAATTGCACTTTTTACCCAGGAATTCAGAGTCAATTATATATCAGTAACAACATTCTATCAATCGATAAAAATTGAGCGATTGAAAGAACTTACCTTAAGTGAAGTTCAATCGCAATTGTGCGAGCTGCCTCGTCCGAATAGATCAAACGTGTAGTTAGGTCCTAACTACTATTTCCGCCACAGATATTTTAAATTCAAATGCAATTCTCGCGCCTACTTCAGGGTATCGTGCCTCTCATCTGTCCACCCGCCATTATAGTTTTAATTAGTTGATTTCAAATCGCGATAATGGGGTTTTTCGGGAGGGTGGGTTTGATCTATTCGGACGAGGCAGCTCGCACAATTGCGATTGAACTTCACTTAAGGTAAGTTCTTTCAATCGCTCAATTGTACTTCACTGCCTCGTCCTCAAGATCAAACGTGTAGATGTTTAAAGAATGAGCGATTTAAAGGTGCTCTGTTCACTTCAATTCTATACTTCTATATTTAAAATCAGAGAAGTATCTGAATAATCTGACATGAATATTATACATAAATCTACTGCTGATTAAGTTATGAACTTGAACATATAAGGTTAAATCTCATCATTTATAATGGTTGTTGCCAGGTTACCATCTGGAGCTATTGGCCTATTATAGAACCTGGCGAATACTGTGGATTTTTTACTCCACCCGACTGATTGACGAATGATGTCGATGTTAAGGCCCCTTTGGGCTGCTACCGATGTCGATGAATGTCTGGTGCTATGTGCTGAAAACACATCAGTGTCTACACCGCTTTCGGAGAAAGTCTGCTTAATTCCAACGGCTTATTGTCTGTGATGTTGCTTCGTGGTGTGGCTTTTTGAAGGTTATGAAGAGTTTCGTACAACTTCCCCTTATCTGTGAAGTTCTTTCGATGTACGTCAGTAAAGCCGATGCCACACATAACCTCTTTTTGTTTTTAAAGAATGGAATATTTAATACTGGTTGGTTTTTGTTCAAACCTGAAATTTTTATTCTTTCCGTTATAAAGATCTGGATTCGCTCTTCCGTTGTAGATATGTTCTGCATGTCAATTTTTGAAAGGGTCTGAACTCTTTGAGCCGTTATCAATGCCAGAAGGGTCGCGAGCTTTTTCGTAAGGCGTTCCAGTGTGATATCCTTATTTGAGTAAAAAGTTTCAAGATGTTTGAGTACCGGTTCTGGGTCCCACGTCGTTGCGTATTTTGGTTTCTGTGGTTTCAAAGTTGAAACTCCCTTAAGGAATCTTGATATTCTTGCGTCTTTTCCCAGTTCATTTCCCGTTAATGAAGATATCGCTGCCCTGTAGATATTGATTGTGCTATACGATCCAGTATGAGCCATCATCTCCGAGAAAAACTGCAGTATCTCTGTGATCGATCCATTGAGGGGTTGAATTTTTCTTTTTTTGCAGAATTTCCACCAGAGTTCCAAGCCCTTGCTGTATTGTTTTATAGTACCATCAGTGATTGAAGCAAGCGTGACCTCTATTGCTTCCTGTGGTATCCCTCTTGAGATTTGAGCTTGCCGGACAATCTCGCGTCTTCGACAGCGGGTGTTCTTTCCTGAAAGGGCAACGTAGTAAAGTTTTATCAGGTTCAAATTTCATAGGATTCCCTATCATTAAGGAGGTGAACAGGGGGTACCACGGTGGTGATGGCCACAACGGGACAACAACAACGCCTTCTACTTGTTCCATTTGGATTTTTTGCAAAACTTGCAAAACTAAGCAAAAAGGAGGGAACGCGTAAAAGAACACATCAGACCAATCGACCGTGAATGCGTCTACCGCTCCTGAGCCAGGGTCTCTGTGCCAAGAGAGATACCTTCTACACTTTGCATTGACCCTTGATGCAAACAGGTCTATGTCAAAATTTCCAAACACTTCACGGATTCTATTAAAGGCCCAGTTCGCTAATTGCCACTCCGTTTCCTGAGGCAATATTCGCGACAACTCATCCGCCTCTCCATTTTCTTTAGATTTGAGATAAGAGGCAAAGACCCATATCTCTCTTTTTTCACACCATTGCCATAAATCTCTACTAATGCTGGTCATTTTGGGGTATTGAATGCCACCCATTCTGTTGACGTACGAAATCGCTGTCGTATTATCTATTCTAAGCAGGATTTCGCGGTCATGGCATTCTTTTGCAAAGCATCTTAGACCATAAAATGCTGCTTTTAGCTCAAGGTGGTTTATATGAGAATTTTCTTCTTCGTCATCCCACCAGCCATGCGCCTTTTCCCCTTTACAAAATGCACCCCATCCCGAACGAGATGCGTCTGTGAATATTACTTTTTCATAATTGTGCTTTCGAATTGGATTGTCTGATGATTTTGCATTGTGAATCCACCATTGCAAATCATCCTTCAGATCATCTGAAAGAGTCATCGTTGCTTTAAAATTTTGGCCTGATTCAAGCAAGGCGAGATACTTTGCTCGCTCTAGTTTCTTTGTGTACAACCACCCATAGCTTAACGCAGGACAAGCTGCTACAAGCGTTCCAAGGAACTGAGCTAATTCTCTGATCTTGCAGATGTTTTTAGCCAAAAATTTTTTCGCCGAAGAAGCAATAGCCTTTCTTTTCTTATCAGAAAGTTCAATGCAGAAAATGTCACTATTTAATATCGAACCTAGGAATTTGCACTTTTTTGAAGGTGTTAAATTGCTTTTTTGGAAATTTATTACAAAACCAAAAGATTGGAGAACATCTATCGCTATATTGACGTCTTCCCTGCATCCCCTCTCTGATTTAGAAATAATAAGCATGTCATCTAAGTAAATGACTAGCATTATTTCCTTTTTTCTGAGCTTTTCTACCACCGGTCTTAATAATTTGGTAAAAGTATAGGGTGCTGTGCATAACCCAAATGGCATACACGTAAATTCATAGGTAAGTCCATCAAAGGAGAACCTTAGGAATTTTCTGTGTTCTTTGGCAATGGGAATGAGAAGATATGCATCTGTCAAATCTATAGTAGCAAGGTAGCAACCAATGGACATAAGTCTCAGTGCTGTTCTGATATCCTCCATTTTGAAGTGAAGTGGTGTAATGAATTTATTAAGCTGTTTCAGATTCAAAATGAACCTGTCATCTCCATTAGCCTTCTGCCTCAGAAAATATGGTGAATGAAATTTTCCTGAACAAGCATCACAGCGAGATAGAGCGCCCTTATTTTTCAGTTGCATTATTGCATTTCTGGTCTTAAGGTGCTCTTCTGTAGAGAAATTCTGGTCGCTTGGTTTAACTACTTGAACTGGCGTATGCCTAAAAGGAATTTTGTAACCCCTGACATAGCTCAAAATTGATTGATTTTGGGTTAGGTTTATCCAAACATTTTAAAAATATTTTAGTCTGTCAGCAATTTTTCTTAACTCTATTTCCTCATTCTGTTCGATGACTGGTTCCGATGCGGTCCCTGGGCCCCCCTCCTGAAGCTCGAGGAGCTCTTCCTGGGAGGGCCTCTGAAGTTTAAATTGCTGGATCTCGATGACCCTGGGGCTGCGTTCCGTCCTGAAAACTTTTTGGCATCCGTTTTCGGTGTCTGCTTAATTAGCTCTTTTCCCACTTTTTGAACCTCTTTTGCGGTTTTGTATCGCTCAGAGAATTTTTCTCCAAAGAGAGATGTGTCAAAGTCTAATTCGTCAGCAATTGACTTGATTATTGGGTCTCTGCCAGAAGTCACGAGAGATCTTCTAGTGAGTGAAATGCCATGGTGCAGGTCTGTTAATATTTTATCAGCATCGCCAAGAATGGTTTTAGCCTCATTTACAATCTCCTTTGAATTTTTAGACCTAGCTGGATCCAAGAAAATAGTAAGCGCTTTTCCTAATGCGCTCAGGCCTGCACTTAATTGATTTTGCGTCGCTCACTGGAACTGATCTTTTCTGACGCCATTTCCGCCTGTAACCACTTTTATTTCTGGGTTTAAGCTTGGTGCAGTCATCATGCTGCAGTTCGCTGCAGAAGGATATTTGTCAGCGAGTTCTTTCCGCTGTTCTTTTTGGAGACCCATCTGCATTATTTTTGACCACAGCTGTGCGACGGATTCATTAATTGGCTCACTAGAAGATTTCTTAGAAAAGGGGTCACCACCCAGTTGATTGAGGACGGTATCTTCTTTATCAACACTTGTGACATCATCTGGTTTATACTGTGTATCCACTTGTCGTTGATGTGACATACCTCTGGGGCTACGCTCTCCATCCTGTATATTTTGGCGTATCGCACTTTGTGGATGGCGCTCACCGTCACGGGTTTTTCGAATCTCATTACGTGAGTGACGATTACTGCCTTTTTTGTTACGGGTCGCACCTCGTGGGTGACGATCACCACCATGATCATCTTGAGAAGATGATATGGGGGTCGCACCTCTCGGGTCACGCTCACCGCTAATGCTTCGGTCGTATCTTGGAGATCCGCGCGAAGACGTACTGGAGCCACTTGAACTGTAGCTGCGAGATCTGGATGAATTACTGGAACTTCCAGAGCTGTAGGATGTATCGGAGCTTTCAGACGAGGATGATGTGTCACGCCTTCTCCGCTTCTTCCTTTTTTCTTTCACCTGTCTCTTTAACCTCTTAATTTCTTTGAGAAGTTTATCGGAGTCATCGCTGCGGTCCTTCCTCTTTCGTTTTCGACTTTTCTTCGAAGATGAGCCCATTTTTTCTTGATGAAAACTTTGATTTTTTCACGTTTCGGTGTGGTTCGGAACTCACAGAAAAAACGTAATGGCGGGTGAACAGATGAGAGGCACGATACCCTGAAGTAGGCGCGAGAATTGCATTTGAATTTAAAATATCTGTGGAGGAACTAGTAGTTAGGACGTAACTACACGTTTGATCTTGAGGACGAGGCAGTGAAGTACAATTGATGATTTAAAAAAAAAAATTATTCGAAAAATGCTTTTTTTGGCTATTTTTTACCACTTGAACATTGTGCTTCCAACGTAATTAATGCTTAATAACTAAGTTGTAAACGTTTTCATACACTTGGGCAACGAGAAACTATTGTTATTTTTGTTTACAATGTTTAAGGACATTTTTTTGTTTCATGCATTTTTCAACTAAGAATACAGTTTTGCTTGTGATATTTACTAACAATTCCTCAGACATTACTCACGTTAACATTGTTTCGGTTCTTTAATAAGTCGATAAGTCTCAACTTTTTATGAGCAATTTTAATTAATAAATGCATCATTAGGCTACTCTTAACATTTAAACTTCGTTCTTCTAACGCGTCATCAACTCGCAATCACTAATTTTTCGACCTAATAAAAAAATCCAAATATTTTTGGTTCGAAGTTCATTTTTGTTTTTAAATTGAAAAGTCTACTATTATATTTTTGGTGCGAAACTCCCTCGTTCAGCTCCAAATTCTACTATTTGGTTAAAATTTCAATTATGTATTTTAAAATTGGTATTTTTTAGTTGAGGATTCATTTATTTTGTTAAATATTTCTTCTTTTTGATGGTTAATCAATTTTCTTAGTTGGAAGGTTATTTTTTTTTAAAGATTTAACTACAAGCAAAAATGATATTCTTCTAAACTGACACGATTTTCAATTAAAATAGGGACTTTTCTGTCAAATTTACATCTTCAAGTTGTGAAATCTAATGGAAGAATATATACATTGTTCAGAAAATTTCCGTAAATTGATAAAATTACTGAAAGTTCAGTAAATATTGTAATAAATTCTGTAAGCTTTAGGGGAAAGCTATGCTGGCCCTATTTGAACTAAAAATCCTGTGACTCTAGCAGACCCATTTTGCACCATGTACTTGCCTGTATATTGAATTATTTTGTTCAAACCGTATTTTTTGTTGTTGAAGATTAATCATTTTAGTTGAAGCTCATTTCTTTGTTTGCAAATTAAACTATTTTGTTGAAAATTCGTCTTCCTGTGTTGGAAATTAAAATATTTCAGTAGAAATCTCTTCAACGCAGTGGTAAAAAAATGCATGTCACTGATTGAAAATTTGAATATTCCGTGAAAATAATGTTCTTTTAGATTCGATTTTTCGAACTGTGAATGTAACTATTACATTTTTAGTTTTAAAATTCATATTTTCATTCAGGAATTTATCTTTTCCAGTTGGAAATTCAACTAGTTGGCTGAATCTGAAACTCTTTTGTTAGAAATTAATTTTATTGTTCTTGGAGATTCATCATCTTAGTTGAAAATTCATCCTTTTTCATCAAAATTTTAACTAATCCTTTGGAATTCGAACCACTCGGTCAAAAATCCATTTTTTGTTGAAGATTCATCATTTCAGACAAAACATTCACTCTTTGGTTAAAATTTTCAAAAATTCGCAGAAAATTCATTCTTTTCATTCTTTGAGAGTTACATTCTTAAACTGCAAATGTAACTATTCCATTTTGTGTTAACTTTTTGGTTAAAAATTCAAATGTTTTGTAGAAAATTCCTCCTTATTTTGGCCAGAAAATTCAAAATTTCAGTCGAAGATTCTTGTATTTTGTTCAAAATTCAACTTTTGTTGTATTAAATTATTCCACTCAATTGAAGATTCAGATTTTTGTGAGAAAAATTAAGTATAAAATTAAAAGTTTATCTTTTCTAGTTAAAAAATGTACTTCTTGGTTGAAAGTTTAATTACTTTGTTAAAAATTTGTTTCATTTGTAAGATTCAGCTTTTTGATTTAAAATTCAACCATTTACTTTAAAACTTTTTTTTTTTATAGAATTTTTCATTTGTAAGTAGAAAATGCAAATAACTGACAGAAGAGTGTTCGCGTGATTTTTTGAAATTGAAAACTTGTTCAAATTAAAATTCTGATTCCAAAAAATGTTTCTGGCTGGTTCGCGGAAATAGGTAAATGTTCGCACATCAAAGGACGTTACAAAGAAAAACCCAAGTAATCTTCGGGAAAAATTCAATTATTAGTTAATCAATTAATTAATTAATTATGTTCTCACGGAGATTCCCTGGACCTTCTTTGTGAACGGTTCAGGAACATTTTAGAAACCTACTATTGCCACTCACACTTCTCTATCCACTAAGAGATTTGCAAGACACCATTTATTTAAAAGCTAAAAAAAGTCTCGTCATTACGAATATCTTGTTTATTCTTCCGAAATTCTGGTCAGTTTTCGTTCAAACAATTTCTCGAGAAAATTTCATTATTTATCAACATAAAATTTGTATGAAGTCATTTTTGGCATCTCCAAGAAAAACTAAACATTTTTTACTCCTTGCACTTCTTTGGCAAGATAAGTTCTTTGCCATTTACCGCGAACAAACTAATGATTTTTAACAGAATTGACAGTTTAATAGTAACTCTTTACAATTGCTCAGTTTAATCTCAGAATCTATTGCTTGAAAAATTTTGAAACTGGTATGTTGTCTATATCGAGGTAAGGTCTCTTGAAAGAAGCTTGCTATTTTTGAAAGGAAATCGTCTCGAATGTTCATTTGTTATTAAAAAATCATGCAAACCAATCAAAATCATAATTTTGCCAGAAACTACTGCGAAACCTATAAATATTATTGAAAAATCTTTTATCCTTCCTAAACTCTCTTGCATAATTTTTATAACAGTTGTTATGAATAGAAATCCTTAATGAACATTAATGATTTCTTTGATTTTTTTTATCAATCATTGACAAAAACACAAACTTTTCACTCTTGTAAAATTTTCTCGTATGACGAGCCACTAGCGTTTCAGGCTTTTTAGTTTTTATAAGTCTACGCTCCTTCAATAATTGCAATTTTTTATAGAAAGCTGGAAAAATGTATGTCCATGAAAAAATGTGAAAATCGAAAGTTGAAAAGTAGCGCACCAGGACTCTCAATATGCATAATTGATATATAGACCGTTGGTCTCTTTTAATTAAAAAATTCTCATTTTTCAACATTTTGCAAATAATCAGGAGGTGATGATGTGATAATAAAAAACAAACTAGGTCGTGTCAACAATTTCTCCACATGACCTTCCTATTGCTTCAATAAAGATAAAATGCTACACAACTGCGTCTTTTTATTATTATTCTTCACGTTTTCCATGCTGAAAATTTTTTTTATAAGATCCTAAATAATTTTTTATAATTTTATACACCTTATACATTGATACACTTTTTGCTAAACAAATTTGTAAAATTGGACTAACAATTAGTAAAGTTTCAACAAATTTGGTTTGGAAAAGCAATAAAGTATCTTTCGCTTAAACGAAAGACATAAAATAATAATAAAGTTCCTTGGACACTCAACTTCATCCTTATTCAAGGAGAATCATTTTTACAAAGTTTAGTATTCAATTGAAATTTTATATGGAATATTAGAAAAATCTATAACCGAAACCAATTTTGGAAATCGTGAACAGAAAACTATTAAAAAGTAGCATATGAAGATCCTGAATGTATATAATTAATTTCGAGCCTATTGATTCCTTGCCATCTTAATATTGTCAGGAATTCTTATTTTTCTCAACATTGTTTAATCAATCAGAAGACAATGTTTTCAAATCCGAGACAGGTTTCGTCACGTCTACAATTTCACACTATGACCTCATAATTTCAATAGAGTTGATAATGTAATTCCATCTCCTCGGTTTATTAAACTTCTCTATTCTTCACGTTTTACATTCTAATAACCCTTTTTCCAATTATTATATACAGTCTTGAATGAATATATTTGTTTGTATCAAGCAATATGTGAAAATTCACTAGCAAATATATAATTTCACCAATTTTGATTTAGCGAGACCTCTCTGTATCTTTTGCATAAGGAAAGAAGCTATACAATTAGAATATCCTTCTTTAGGGAATCAAGTTCATACTTATTCAAGTTGATGCTTATTCCAGACAAATAATTTTTACGAAGTTTGCTCGGTATATGCAATCTTCTATGGAAAATTAGGAAAATATACAACAGAATTTTTTTCCTTAAATCTAAAGCAGAACTCTGTGGAAAATAGTGCATGAGGAATCTAAATATGCCTAATTCAATTATAACCTATACTGATTCATTCTAATTTTGAGATTCTAAAAAATTCTCATCCTTCTTAGCTTTGTTCAAACAATCAAAAGGCAAAATTTTAAGAGTGGAGACAGACTATATCACGTTTAGAATTTCATAATATGACCTCCTGATTGTTCCAACAGAGTTAAGTATGTGACATTACCGCACTTTTTTATTGAAATTTTCTATTTTTTACGTCTTTCATTTTGATAACCTTTTTTAATTTTTATACAGGCTCCTGAATAATTTTTTTTTTTACATAAAATAAAACTTTTTTCTTTCGTGAAATCTTCTCATGCGGCGAGGCATTATTCACTCAAAGCCTCATCAAGAATATATTTTCCATCAATTTCCGCTCACCTTGAAGCTATAATTTTGAAGCTATCGTGAAACGGGCTGACGCAATTATTTTAAAAATATTTTACTCACTGCATATTTTTCTGAAACTACTGAACATTAATGACGTCAAACCCAGAAAACATATATCAAGCTAAGTGGATCGATGATGATAAAATAATGGACAACTTCAGCAAGAAGTAACAAAAATTGTTCTCTCGCAACACTTTTCAGCCTGACGACGTGACGTCTACCTAAGACATGTAGATAGATAAACGTTTATTTTTCAGCCTGCTGGCCTTAAAAAATTGACTTGCTTACACATCCATTTTTACAGAATTTCCTTAAAACTAACCCTTAAAAACTAACATCCATCCATTTCTTATCTCTGAGCCGAACGCTCGTATCGCCTTGCCTTCCTCGCTTCGCTTCGCCTCGCTCGCATGTCCCTACTTTTTCGCATTGCCTCGGTTGCCAACCTCTGTTTTCGCTCTAATACCTACTACTTATCGACTATTTACAATATCTACATGTTACTTATATCTACTTTCTCTCCTATTTACAATCTTTCCGTCTCCATTCCTCTTCCTCCTTCGTTCTCTTCATCTCCATCTTAACCAACACTCTCTTCACCCATGCTACTGCCCTTTTTCCCCCCTTTTCATGCAACAATGCCTCCATGCTTATCTCACTTCCTTCCACCACCACGCACTCCTCCAACCAGTGCTTCACTCTTGCATCCCCCTTCCCACGCAGTTCACACATCCTCTTCTCCCGAGAGAGCCAGAATCTATTGAAACCTTCCATGCACCCACACCTCATTCTCGCTATAAGCTCCTGACTTCCTTTCTCTCCTTTGTCACATAAATATTGCGCTCTTGCCCTTGGCATAATCCACACATAGTTCCCGTTGAACCTTGACTCTCTTATTCTCTCTTCCCCTTCTCTCTTCTCTCTCTCCATGCCATTTTGCTTAAACAAGTCATCAACCTTCCTTCCTTCCTCGTGCATCCTTCTCACTTCGTCCATCTGCAGTTCATTCATTCTAAAATACCTTTCCCTCTCAGCCTCCATCTTCCCACCCTTTCTCCTGTTGTCCTTCTCCCACCAACACTCCCTAACCAGCCTACTTCCCCCCTCTTCCGAAAATTTCTCCTCATATTTACACATCCGGCTCCCTGCTAGAATTCCTACACTTATTCTCCCTGTCTCCCTCCTGACAATATAATTAGGCGTGTTCCTTGCCAACCCCAGGGTCCACTTTACACACCTCTCTTGCGTTCTATTTACCTCTTCACTTTCCTTCCACCCCCTCACCTCTACCCCATACAATAGCACACTCATCACTAGTGAATCCAACAATTTCATTCTCCTTCCAAAATCATCTGCGAATAACTTTGCCCTCCTCACTCTCTCTTTTATGTGACCATCCACTCCCCCATTCCTTCGAAACACGAAGCCCAGGTACACAACTCTTTCACCTCCTGCACCTCCTTTCCCTTCCACTTCCACTCCCTTCTCTTATTCCTTCCCCCTCCTTTTCTGAACACCATAACCTTGGACTTTTCCGCATTCAGCTCTAACCCCTTTTCATCCAAGTATTTTCTTAACCTCTTCATCATGTCCTTTAAGGCCTCCTCCCCGGCCTCCAGCTTACTTTCCATATCCGCGATTAAAATCGTAAAAAGCGTTGGGCTATGTGGACACCCTTGCCTTAGCTCTCTATCCATCCAGAATCCCTCCGAAATCCCCTACCCTCCTCTTACCTTGTCTTTGGTCTCTCCATATATCTTCCTTACCCTTTCAATTAGGCCTCTCTCTACTCCCCTATCCTCCATCGCCTCCCACAACCTCCCCCTATCCACCGACGGAAACGCGCCTTTGAGATCCACAAAAAACGCGTACACTCTCGTCCCCTTCTTCGCTAATTCTCTATCCACCACGTGCGGCAGCAGGTAGATATTGTCGATAGTACTCCTACCCACCCTAAATCCCGCCTGTGTCTCCGGCAATATTCCTTTCCCCTCGGCATCCTTCCGCAGTCTCTCTGCCACCACCATCGCGTATACCTTATACCCCGTATTCATTAGCGTTATCACTCTATAATTCTCCTGCCTATCTCTATCCCCTTTCGTATACAGTGATACCATTGAACCTTCTCTCCACCCTCCTGGGAATCCCTCGCCCCTCCATACTTTCTTCACTACCTCTTTCAGCTTCTCCCTAACCTCTTGTGTACTAAACAGCCATGCTTCGTTCTCTACCCAATCCAGCCCTGCTGCTTTTGACCTTTTCAACTTCCTTATCTGCTTCTCTATCTCCTCGTCATTCAACTCCTCCATTTCTGCCTCCCTCGTTCTTCTACTTCCCCCATCCGTCTTCCTTGAATACGAGCCCTGGAATGATTCTTTGAAAAACTCTCTCCACTCCCCACTCCCTATCTTCTCGCTAACCCCAACCCTACGCTTCCTGAACCCATTTATTATCTTCCAGACGTCCCCCTCTGTCTCAACATTTGCTAACTCCTCTTCCAGATCTTTCTCCTTTTCTTGTTCATTCTTCTTGCACACAAATCTAAACCCATTTCTCATTTCTACGTACTCCTCTTCTCTCGCATTACCCTCTTTCCACTTCTTGTACTTCCTCTTCACCTTCCTCTTCATCTTTTTACATTCCCTATCCCATCACGGCTTCACCATTCCTTTCTTCTTCTTTCTGAATACCTTCTTTTGCACACAACCTTTCACCTTCTCTTTCAGATCCTCCCATATCTCTTCCACCGATCCTAAGACAGGTATTCAAGTGAATTAATTGCATAAAAAAAATATATTGTCGATCCTAATGCCAATTAAGAAATCTTCTTGACAGTTATGATACGTTGGTCAATTAGCAACGATATTTTTCCAAACACCAGCAAAGAAGTCATCTAACAATATAATTATATATGAGTTCTTCTACAGATTTTTTTTATTCCAGCCAAAATTCTGCACGACCGTGTCAGCGATTTAGCTGAAGATTTTTTGTCGAATAGTATTAGAGTTTTTGACTGAGTACATTGCGTGAAGTTTCTGTTGAGATTCAATTCCTTTTTCAAATTGATTTTCGTTCTGAAACCAGCTTCATTGATAAATTGAGGGTCAAGACGACTTCCTTTTAAAAACCGCAATTTTTATTTCTCTTAATATATCTATGGATACCTTAAGCATTTCTCACGTAAATGCCCAATCTCTTTTGGCACATTTTCAAGAATTCAAACGTTTTTTAAGTACAAGTTTCTACCAAATGATAGCTATTTCTGAGTCCCGGTTCGCTCCCGATTTATCCTCTAGCCTCGTTGCAATTGAAAACTATTCGCTCTTTCGAAGAGACAGAGACGAGAGAAGGGGTGGTGGAGTTTGTCTTTTTCTGCATGATTGTCTGAATGGGACTGTCATTGGTGTAAGCTCAGTAGCTACTCACCCCACGACCGAATTTCTCTTTGTTGGAGTTAAGTCAATTTCTTATAGTGTTTTAGTGGGAGTCGTTTATAAACCACCCAATGCCTTCTATGAATCTATGACACAGAGCTTGGGTCGGTAATTTCTTTCATTTATTCCTAATTTTAATAACATTATCCTTACTGGAGATTTTAACACTAACGTAAATCTCACTTCCAATCATTTCAAATATCTAACATCATTGGTATACTCTTTGGGACTCCCGATTGTACTCATGATTGGAAAATATATTACTAGATACAGATATAAATAATAAAATCGACGCTCTGACTAATTACCTAGTCTCTGTGTTCAATAAATTTTCTCCGCTACACGTTCCTGAAAAATCCAATAAAGCTGCCCCCTGGATTACATCTGAAATTAAAAGTCTGATGACGGAACGTGATGGCAAGCGCCGACTTGCAAAAAGAACAAAAAGCAGTATGATACAAGCTCAATTTCGTAAACTTAGGAACCTGGTTCGAACTAAGATTAGATGTGCGTTCAATCAATACAATTATAACAAGATTACACATAGAGATGAAAAAGAGGACATTTGGCATCTCCTTAGACGTTTACACCTAATCCCACCCAAGCACGAATCTACAGATAGTAATTTTCCGCCTGATGACCTTTTAAAGACTTTTTTCTTCATTCCCAATTCTAGACTTATCATCATCATCTTCCACTACCCCTCTTAATTCAACATTTAATGACTCTGACTTCTTCTCGATGACATCACACCTGGAATACTTTTGGAAAAAACACTTGAAATCAAATCAAATGCCATTGGAACTGATGCAATATCAATAAAAATGATTAAACTTGCCCTTCCAATTATCTTTCCTATTCTATTAAATATCTATCATGCTTCCCTTCAGGTCGGTATCTTCCCAGATATCTGGAAAAAGGCTGTTATATGTCCAATTCCTAAAATTTCTAAACCTACTTCCGCGAAGGACTTCCGGCCAATTTCTATTTTATGTGCACTGTCTAAACCACTTGAAAAAATTGTTCACCTGCAACTTTCTAAATTTATGGAATCATCCAAGGCCATTGACCCGATGCAATCAGGTTTTCGGGCAAAGCATAGCACTCTTACTGCTTCCGTTAAAGTAACGGCGAATCTCAAATTAGCAATGGATAATAGGGAGATCACGATTGTTGTTCTGTTTCATTTTTCGAAGGCTTTTGATATGGTCAATCATAAGTTACTCCCACAAAAGTTAAAATCCTTTAACGTGTCAAACTCTGTTATCAAGTGGCTCAAATCTTCTTTTAATAATCGGTCTCACAGAATTATCAATAGTAGTGGTGAGCTTTCTGATTGGTGGGAAGTCAAAAGTGGGGTTCCTCAGAGCTCCATTCTGGCACTCCTCCTCTTCAATTTGTTCACTTCTGACCTTGGAGGCGAACTTCAATATTGCAGCTACCACAAATATGCTGACGATTTCAACATTTATTTATCGGGACCAGTTTCTTCGCTGAGCAAATTACTTGTTTCAGTCCAGGAGGATATTGATCGTGTCATCCTCTGGGCCTGGAAGAATGGACTCAACCTTAACCCAGGCTAAACTCAGGCAATTGTTGTTGGACCGGCTTCGTCTCCGTCACTTGAAACTTTGGCATCTTTTTCGCTACTTCGTTTCGAGAATCTCGCTATATCTTTGTCGGAAGCAGTTAAATATCTAGGATATTTTCACAACCGTACCTTGTCTTGGAAGGAACAGGTACAGAGCATCTCGAGGAAGACATACAGTATTCTACAGCAACAATATAGAAATGAGAACTCTTTACCTACCTCTACTCGGATACTTTTGGTTAAGAATCTTATTCTTCCCCACTTTGACTACGGTTGTTTGGTATACGATGGTTTTTCCGACGATTGAAATTCAAAGCTCGAGCGTGCGTTGAACGCCTGCGTCCGCTTTATCTACAATTTGCCTAAATACGAACACATAACTCCATACCGACATAGGGCTGGTCTACTTAATGTTGCCAAGAGAAGACAATTCTTCATGGGTAATTTGCTCTACCATCTTTTTCAGAACAAAGCTCCTGAGTATCTATTCAACCTATTCCAATTTGTAGACAGAGACCTTCCAGAACAGTCTAAGCTTCGTAAAAGACATAGAATCCTTAAGATTCCTTTTCACAGAACGTTTCAACTTCAAAGATCATTTATAGTAATGGGTGCCCGGCTATGGAATAAAGTACCATACGATATTAGAAGTGCACCTTCCCTGTATCATTTCAAGAATCTCTTTTTCAAATATTTGTACAATACTCCTAACCCAACTCTTGAAATTACTCACTGGTAAACTCTCATATTTAGTTCTTAAACATTTCATCTTCGAATTTTCTTTTGTTTCCATCAACTTTTGCAAAGTATTTCTTTTACGCGCAGTCTTTCCCTCTTCATTTCTACCTTAACATGTACAAGAACTACTAAATAATCACCTAATATTAATTACTACTCCTTAATCTGATACCTAATTTCATACGTATTATGAGTTAGACTCTATTCATTTATTTTATTTATTTTATTGATTAGATTATAAGATTAATCAAGTATTCTGCCGATCAGTGCTTGTACAAATTTTTAATGACCCTGTATTATCCTGTTCCTTAGAGAGCTATTCAGCCCTAGGGACTTTTTTTGAATAAATACTAATACAAATACAAATTTTTCAACAGCAATTCATGGAGAGAAGTCTTAATTTGATTGGAAAAATTATTTTTGCTTTCAAGAGATCTAACCTCGATATAGATAATATACATTTTTGTAAATTCTCACGAGAAAAATATTATGTAGTACAACTGTGCGAATGAGTCAATTTTTTGAAAAAATCATTTCCTTGTAATGCTGTAAATTGCAAACAATTCATCCTACGAAAAAAGTGCAAGGAGCAAACATGTTTTATTTTTGCTCAGCGATGCAAAGAATGATTTAATGAAAAAATTGGTTTGATGAATGATAAAATTACTTAAATAAATACCGACAAGGGTTTCCCAAAAATAACCAAGTTATTCGCAATCAGGGGACTCGTTTTTACCTTTTAATGATTGCACACGGAAGTTTAGTAGCGAGCCGATTAATTATTTAAAGAAATATTTCTTTGGCATTTACGGTCAAGAGCTACACGCATTTTAGAGTTTTCATGATGCAGCGTCGTCGTGTTAATTGCTGTCGACTCAACACTCGACGTACCAAAGTTCGATTCCTGCTGGAGGCAGGTCTTTCATGAATTTTTCTAGTTTCTGGTCTACGAATATTTTAAAATTATTATGTGAATTTTTTAAAGTCATTATTTATAAAATTACGATATTTATTAAAATTTAAGTTGGAAAAATCCATAAACTCATGTAGGAAATTATGCACTGCAATTCAAGTAAAAACTGTTTTATTGCATTCGTGCATGTTGTATGCCAAATAAATATCCATTTGAATCAGTGGAATATGTTTCTGCTTGAGAAGTTCAAGAATTTGATGTGATTCATGCCACATTCAATTCATGTCATTTGGTACATGCGACCTTTTTTAAAGCATGAGTATTGTATTCACTAAAGATTCAACTATTTGCTAAATAATATAATCATTGTGTTAAAAATTCCAGCATTTGATGAAGGCATTTTTGTTCGATGGAAAATAATTCTTTTTTTTTTGAAGCCTGGTCGTTTTGGATTCAAAAATCATCTATTATGATAGAAAATTCATTTACGGTATTTGGTTTAAAGGTCGAATATGTTGTTAAAAATTTGTCTTTTCTGCTCGCAAGTTCAACTTTTTGGTTGTTAATGACACTTATATGTTGAGAATAAATTTTTTTGGTTAAAAATTCAACTTATTGGTTGAAACTTGGTGAAAAATCGCCTTTAAACCATCGAGAAAATTTTAGGCTGTGAAATTGGTAACTTAATTTATGGAAGGTCCCTCATTATAAATTTCGCATTGACTTTAATTATTGCATGTAATTGTTTTGAATTTTCGTATCAATCTAAAGTTCCAGAACCTCATAAAATGAAGAAAAAATTAATTCTTGAAGTCTCTGAGTTCATGATTGAACATTCATTTCATGTAAATTATTCAGCACATTTGCTTGGATAGCTGCAACATTTTACGAATTGCTAAAGGTATTATGAGTTATTTCAAAGATGAAATTAGGATAAAATCAAATAAAATTTTGCTTTCTGAGATGCCCCATTCAAATCAATTGATTTTCATTGAAATTGAAGGTTCTGATTGTGTTTATTCACGGAATTGCTTATTGCAAAAGAAAAATCATCAAGTATAGAGAACAACAAACAAGTTTGAAGAATTTGAGGTTTTGATTGGGACTTTTCACAAAATTGGATATTATGAATGATGAACATTAAGTATTGTAGGAATCGTAAAAGTTTCATGAATTCATGATTATGAGTGGGTATTTCCACGGAATTCCCTGCTGGAAGTAGGAAGATAGAGATTATATGTTTTTAAATCATTTTCAATCATGATAGGATGTTATGAAGAACATATATCCCATTCTATGTCTTCGTCCACCTAAATTTTCGTCTATTTTATCCAGTATCGCCTTTTCTGTCTTATCTGATCCTTCAGACTTCCACGTCAATCTTTTATTCACTCTCAATCTAAATTTCCGTTCATCGTTTTCAATCCTCTCTTCTCTATCTCATCCCATGCTTTATCGACCAAAGTCATCCTGAATTCCTTGAATTCTATGTATTCTTCCTATTCTATGAATTCTTGGAATTCTATGAATCCTTGGAATTCTATGAATTATTGGAATTCTATGAATTTTTGGAATTCTATGAATTATTGGAATTCTATGAATTACTGGAATTCTAGGAATTATTGGAATTCTACGAATTCTATGAATTCTTGGAATTCTATGAATTATTGGAATTCTATGAATTATTGGAATTCTATGAATTCTTCGAATTCTATGAATTCTTCGAATTCTATGAATTCTTCGAATTCTGTGAATTTAAATTCCTTGAATTCTATGAACTGTATTATTTCTTTGAATTCTATGGTTTCTTTGAATTCTATGAATTCGATTAAACATAATATTAGTTTTGGGAATAACGTATGGATTTTGCAGATTGAGCTGGAATCTCCTCTAGTTTCGAATATTAAAATAGTTATAATAATTGAACAGCAATATTATAAGTTTTAGGGAGGATTTAAAATGCATTTAGGAATCTTTGGTAGTCACGCGTCAAGGGAAACATCATTAGTTTAATTTTCGAGTTATCAACGCTATAAAGTGTCTTTTGAAGTTACCCCATCATTTCGAGTTTTTAGCTTTAAAACTGTTACTACACCAAAATTAATATAAATTGGTATAAAAGAGAAATTCATATTTAAAATGTTTAATTAAACGACTGACTCTAGTGATGCATATCGATCATTTTTATAAATTATTCAAAAATCTCATCAGATTAAATTAAAAACTTGAACAACATACTCATCACATCGAGACGAACGATCACTCAGTCGAGATGATCGTCTCGTCTCGATCGACTTTTTTCATTGCATATTCATGATCTCCATTACATTTCAGTTACATCCAACTACGTTTCAAGCAAATCTCGATTCTGTTCAAAAATGATCGATATGCATCACTAACTGACTCCTTGAAACACTATTGCCTTACTGACTTTCAGGACAATGGATGGCCACATAAGAATTCTATGGATTGTTTGAATTTCTTGAATTCTATAAATTCCTTGAATACTATGAATTACATGAATTCTATGAATTCCTTATTTCTATAAATTCCTTGAATTCTATGAATTCTATAAACTACTTTGATTCTATGAATTCCTCGAGTTCTATGAATTCCTTGAATTCTATGAGTTCCTTGAATTCTATATATTCCTTGAATCCTATGAATCCCTTAAATTATATGGGTTCCTTGAATTCTATGGATTCTTTGAATTTCTTGAATTCTGTAAATTCCTTGGATACTATGAAATACTTGAATTTTATGAATTGTATGAAATCCTTGAATTCTATGAATTCCTCGAATTCTATACATTCCTTGAATCCTATGAATCCCTTAAATTCTGTGAGTTCCTTGAATTCTATGGATTCTTTGAATTCCTCAAATCCTATAAATTCCTTCAATTCTATGAATTCCTTGAAGTATATGGATTCATTGAATTGCTTGAATTCTATAAATTCCTTGGCTACAATGAATTACTTGAATTTCATGAATTCTATGGAATCCTCAATTTTATAAATTCCTTGAATTCTATGGATTCTATAAACTCCTTGGATTCTATGAATTCCTCGAATTCTATACATTCCTTGGATACTATGAATTCCTCTAAGTCTATGCATTCCTTGAATCGTATGAATACCTTGAATTTTATGAGTTCCTTGAATTCTATGGATTCTTTGAAACTCTTGAATTCTATAAATTCCTTGGATACTATGAATTCCTTGAATTTTATGTATTCTATGAAATCCTTGAATTCAATCTATGAATTCTATGATTTGTAGACGGGGTAATCCAGAACCCTCACCAAACCTTGAAGATTTGACCTTTTTTTATGTATCTCTCACTCTTTCTTGAGATGAATAAGAAATAAAGAATTGTATCTTTAATTTTTAAATGGTTTCTATTGGATTGATTCGAGTTTGTCGAAAACAATCCTGTTCTTTAAAACCGTTGAAATTGGCTGTGTTTTTATGCATACGAGCCTCCTCTTCAAAATCCTTAAACTTCAATTAGGTTTCACGTATCTGTGACAACTTTTGAGATCATTCAAAATTCTTATTTTTCTCGAAAGTTTGATGATTTGTTTACTGGTATAGGTCGGGGTGGTCGACGACTCCTTCCCTTTGAATTCCCTGCAAATTTTGTGAGGTACTAATGTGATTGATGATAGTAATGATGTTCATTAATTCTATTTAGCATAATTGTTCAGGCAATTATATTAGAATAGAGTCATAATCAATTCAAGTTTGAAAAATAATGGTGTACATTATTTATTATTCATTTCATTAATATTGTCTTTGCTCCATGATAGAAAGATGCGGTTTTTTGTTGCTGAAATTTTCAACCTTTTGTCCAGTTTTCACTTAGTGAGTTAATACTTAATGCAAGTTGACAATCCAATAACAAACAATAAAAAATAAATATTGGAGAGGAACACATTTTAAACAAATCCTTTTTCGAGAATATATTTTGGTGGATGGCGCTGATATCAAAATACGTACAAATAAAAATTTTTCTTTCACGGATTGCAATAAAGTTCTTGTTGTTATTTAAAATAAAACTTTTATATGTCATTTACAGACCTAGTCCTTCCACCTACTTCTAGGTATTCCATTCTTTGCTTTTCTTCCTTGTGCAAGACAGCTTTTTGTTAAAATTAATTTCTAAGCATTGGGAAAAGAGCAAAAATAATTCATTTGAAAAAATAAAATACTATTTGAAAATTGCCAGGATTACTCTAAGACAAGATAGGTATAAACAATAATCAATTTATCAAATGAGCATCTTTTTAAACTCGTATTAATGAATACCTCACTAAGTGAAAAGTGGATGAAAAGTTTAAGACATCAGAAAAAACTGCAACATTTTAGCACTTATCCAAGACAAGATAGTTATAAACAGCAATAAATTCTTTAAACAACTAGATTTGTTGATAACTGTTTCTTAACTTTCATTATTTAATAGTTCAGTAAGCAGAAAGTAAAAAGTGAGTGAGTAAACAATTATCTATGTTAAGATTAATGAAGTATTACGTCACCCTAATTGAAAATTTGACAAAAAGTGTGCATTTTTGAAAAAACCCGTACATTGTCTCTATTCTAAGAGTGAATTGCTGAAATGAATAAAAAATTGCTTGAACAATTGACTTAATTATTAGGTTGTCAGCATGAAGACCTGTTTCATGTATTAGAAATAAGTTGAATGAATAAAACGCAGAAAAATCATAATTAGCACCTATTCGGGAAGAGGAATGTCGAGTTTTAACATGATCTAGCTAATATTGACAGTTCTGATTAAAATTTACAAAAACGTATTTTTTCTTATGAGGAATACATGTTAAACTTCTTGGGGTTTGCGCCACCTCTAAACATAAATTTTTTCGAAACAAAAAAAATATTATTCATTTCTTAGTCAATTGGAACAAGTTTCCTGGCGATATGCATGAAAACTCGAGAAAAAATTGGACCACTCTACTTCGCATGAAGTTGGCTAATATGTATGTCCATTAGGGTGATCCAAAAATTGTTGTTTTGAATTTGTATGGGGACACCCCCCAAATTTGTTCGCATCCACCCAAAAATAAATCCATTTTTTTTTGTTTTGAAGCCCCGTGATGTTTAACATGTATTTCCCATAAGAAAAAAAAAACGTTTCTGTAAATTTTATTCAGAATCATCAATATTATTTCAATCGAGTTAAAACTCAACACTTCTCTTCACAATTAGCCACAGAATACGAATAAAATATTACTTTCAAAATATCACCCCCATTTCATTGGAAAATTCAAAACAACAATTTTTGGATCACCCTAATGGACATACATATTAGCCAACTTCATGCGAAGTAGAGTGGTCCAATTTTTTCTCGAGTTTTCATGCATATCGCCAGGAAACTTGAAACCCCATAAGTGAAGAAATGGTTTTTGCGAGTTCTTGGCGCTAATTATGATTTTTTTGCGGTTTTTTCAATGCGAATTGTTTTCAATACATAAAATATTACTTTATACTGAAAATTAGATATTTTCATGCATTGTTTAAACAATTTATTATTGTTTTGAGCAATTTTCTCATAGAATGGAGTTGGAAAGACGCGTTTTTTTGTGCAAATTTTACATTTGTTGTCCAATTTTCAATTAGAGGGAAGTGATAGTTCATCAATGTTAAGAATAGTAATTTTTCAAATAATTTATTATAATTAATAATATCATATTTGAATAATGCTAGAAAGATGCGTTTTTTTAATTTCTGGCCTTTTTGTTTAATTCACATTTGGAGTGAAGTAAAAATGAATTCAAGTTAACAAAATAATTGTTTGAACAATTTATCATCATTGTTGATAATATTCTCTTTTCTTAATTGGTAGAATATTGCGGTTTTTTCTGAAATTTCAAACTGTTTGTCTATTTTTTATTAGGCGTGACTTGGTAATCAATTTGATTTAGACAAAATAATAGATTAAACAAATTATTATTGTTTATGACTATGTTCATCTGTATCAATTGCGCCTGATAGTTTATATCTATCTTCTCTCAGATAAGTGCTAGAAAGTGGTTGTTTTTTCTAAAATCTTCAACTTTACATCGCCTTTTCATTTATGAACAAATAATAAGTCAAGCACAACAAAAATGATTTTTCGAATGGTATTGTTGTTTTAAGTTAATTATTTTTGCTCTTTTCCCAATACTTAAAAAAATAATTTAAAGCAAAAAAGCTATTTCACACAAGAGACAAAAACAAATAATAGAATAACAATAACAATTGCGGCATTTCTGACAACTCAGTGAAGTCTCTTAGTAACTTATTCAAGGAAAAGTTGTATTCATATGATTTAAAATATAGTTTTCTCTAATGTTTATTTCTTAATCATTTGTAATTAATTAGGCGAAGCAAAGTGAATGATTCAGAAAAAACAGCCACTTTCTAGCACTCATCTAAGAAAAGATAGTTATAAACAATATTGAATTTTCAAACAACTTTTTTGTTAACTTTAATTAATTATTACCTCACTAAGTGAAAAAAGGACAGAAAGGTAAAAATTTCCGTAAAGCCGCAACTATCAGGTGCAATCGATATATATGAAGATAGTCATAAACAATAATAATTTCTTTAATCTATTATTTTGTCTAAAACAAATTGATTACCAAGTCACGCCTAATAAAAAATAAAAAAACAATTCAAAATTTCAGAAAAAAAGCAACATTCTATCAATTAAGCAAAGAGAATATTATTAACAATGATAATAAATTGTTCAAACAATTATTTTGTTAACTTAACTTCATTATCACTTCACTCCAAATGAAAATTGGACAAAAAGCCAGAAATTAAAATAAAACGCATCTTTATAGCATTATTCAAATATAAAATTATTAATAATTATAATAAATTGCTTGAACAATTATTTTGTTATCTGGAATTCATCATAATTATCGCCAAAAACTCGCAAAACCCATTTTTTCATTTATGGGGTTTCTTTGGGACCCTATAAAACAGACTTATGGGGGTGATATTCGAAAAGTGATATTTTATTCGCATTCTATGGCTGACTGTGAAGAGAAATGTTGAGTTTCAACTCGATTGAGATAATATTGAGGATTCTGAATAAGATTTACAAAAACATCTTTTTTTCTTATGGGAAATACATGTAAAATTTCATGGGGCTTATGGCACCCCTGAATATCATTTTCTCAACAACAAAATAATTGATTTATTTTTGGGTGGATTCGAACAAATTTGGGGGGTGTCCCGATAAAAATGAAAAAAAAAAATAAAAAATTTCCAATGCATTTTTGGACTACACTAATGTCCATTTTATAATGAAAAATTTATTTCTATAAACATCCTTTCGTATAAGGATATTTGAATAATTGGCCCAAATATTGAGGGCAATATTTCACCGCTTACCCTTATTCCAATTTCCCCACATTGAAGGAATGTAACTTGTAAATACGTTACACATGTTGATAAAGCTTATGTGGCATATGTGTACTAGCTTCACAATAATGTCTTCTCATTGTTCAAATAAAGGTAAGACATTTTTCAGAAACGCGTTCTTTCGTGGAGTAATCGACATTTTTCATGTTCCCCATTGCTGTAACGTTTCGGCTAATTCAAATAAGGAAAAACCTTATTAGCAAGGTTCTTCGTTCTTCACGTCAAAAGTAAAGATAATAATCTCTAACGCTCATCGTTTTATACTCCTATTAATTAATGTATGGATGGGTGCCAAATAGTTATATAATATATATATATATATATATATATATATAAGTTTTGATATGAAAATTATGCTTATCTGCACTCTCTGT
Organism: Andricus quercusramuli; assembly: GCA_932178445.1. Classification (NCBI taxonomy): domain Eukaryota; kingdom Metazoa; phylum Arthropoda; class Insecta; order Hymenoptera; family Cynipidae; genus Andricus; species Andricus quercusramuli. The sequence goes on from CAKNXH010001952.1 coordinate 158,449, forward strand.
TAATAGTTGTTAATAGTTAATAGTTAACAGTTAACATCTCATGATTAGTTTGAAAATTGGAAATTTCGTTGATTTTTATTTAAAGTCAATCCTAAACATAAATCATCAGGTAAACAAAATTTGATAAACTCCATCTAGATTCTTATGTGCTTATATAATCACACAATATGAGGTAATACTTATTTTTCATTCTAGTTGAACGAAGCTGTATAAACTGGCAATATCTAATCTCTATTTTTCAATACAAATGATGAAAAATTTCTTCTTATTGATTTATTCAATAGCATAGGAATTTCCAAGCTCCTTGAGCAAATTCTGGTGGAGCCTTTCTTATTAATAACAAAAAATTAAAGATTGAAAATATTTATGTACACCTTCACGTAGATTGTTCCTTCTGAAGAAGTTATGTAACAATTTATCAAGGAAACTGAAAATCGGTCTCGGCGGATATGCGAGCCAATTAAAAAAATTCCCAACGAAAAACTAAATCCGCAACAGAAATTTTCTTCAAATCTGTTAAAACAATTTTTGTTCAACCAATCAATCTTACTACTAGAACCTAGGATTACAGAAGTAATGTTTCGGTTTTTATCGTCAGGTTACTGTGAAATTGATAACAATATTTCCAACTGCAAGGAACAATGATCCGGATCCAACTGACAGTTCCCCTTAACAATTATAAAAATGCACTATCAACAAACTCACAACAATATCTCCCACAACTGAAATGCGCGACAAGAGATAAGAGTCTTAAAACAGCTCAAAAATATATGATGAATAATATACATAATATGAAAATATGTAAAGCCAGTTATTAGGAATTGATGCTTATTTAAATCAACTTATTCAGCAAATTTACTGTTGGGTTATTTTTCGACCTACTAACTTGGTTCTGTCGACGTAGCCAAGTGTAAATAACTTCTCTATAAACTTTTAGAGACATTTCAATAACAATTAACAGTTATTATTGTTAAAAACAATTTTGCAAAACCAATTATTTATCAATGAATACTTGCTATCAATGAATAAAAATTGATAATTCTAGAAAAAAAATTATTCTACAATTCCTTTTTACAATCACCCCACATTCAACATATGTCTTTTTAACGTAAATTCAAATAACGTAAATTCAATTCCCCCGAAGGGAATAGACAACTACTACGTCCGCGTCGTTATTCCTGGGGAGAGCTAAAAGTAGTGTCAACAATTTCATTTTTCGCAATTGCAGCGCCATCTATCGCGAATCGAAACAAATTTCGTATTTCGTAAAGGAGAATCTGAATCTGTGATAAAAAATTGGGGTTGAAATTTGAAATTACAAAGTTACACCCACCCCTGCCTCCTGTGGGTGTGGGGGTGGGGTAAATTTTAACAAATCTTTTTCCCTTCGAAAATAAGAAGTTTTTATTCCAGACATTTTTTCCGTAGGATGCGTATTTTTTGAGATATTTCGTTGTCTCAAGTTAAAAAAAACACCCGCTATAATTAATGTATATATAGACCATTGGTCCATCCTATTTAAGAAATTATTTTTTTTTTAACCTTGTCCAAACCATTCATTCCTAAATAATTTAAGAATAATAATTTAATAATACTGATAATTTACTGATAAATAATTTTACATAATTTTACGAAGCAATTAGATGTTTTTCTCTATTAAATTATAAAATATTTTGACTAGTCGAATTAGTAACTTTTTACTAAGTTTTAGTGTTTGCTTAGTGGAAGCTACAAAAGGAAAATAACACTTCTTGGACACTCAATTTCATCTTTATTCAAGGCAAATCATTTCCACAAAGTTTTCTATAAAATTTAAATTTTCTACGGATATATTAGAAAAATGTATAACCGAAACTAATTTCGAAAATCGAAAATAGAGATCTATCAAAAAGTAGCGGATAGAGATCCTGAATGCATATAATTAATGAAAAGCCTATTGATTCCTTGTCATTTTAATATTGCGAAAAATTGTTATTTTTCACAACTTTGTTTAAACAATCAGAAGACGATGTTTTCAAATCGGAGACAGGTTACGTCACGTCTACAATTCCACAGCATGATCTCATTATTTCAATAGAGTCAAGAATGTAATTCCTACGACTTGTTTCAATAAACTTCTCTATTCTTCACGTTTTTCATTTTAATCACCCTTTTAATTATTATATACAGTCTTAAGTAAATTTATTCATTTTTATCAAGCAATTAGTTGCTTTTCACTGTTGAATTCGCAAGTATCTCAAGTTTCCGAATTATGAATTTTCTACTGATATTTGGTGGCTCAATTTTTCCTAATTAAAACTGTAAACTTCACTAGTAATTATGTAATTTTACCAATTTTCATGTAGAGAGACTTCAATGTATCGTTTGCATGAAAAAAGAAGCTGTACAATTATAATATCCTTCTTAGGCACGGAAGTTCATACTTATTCAAGTTCATGCTTATTCAAGGCAACTAATTTATACAAAGTTTGCTCAATTATTGCAATCTTCTATGGAAAATAAGAAAAATATACAACCGAAAATATGTGTAAAAATATGAAGCGGAACTCTGTCGAAAAACCCGCATTAGGACCCTCAATATGCATGATTAAATTATGACTCATATTGGTCCATTATAATTACAAGATTGTGAAAAATACTTATCTTTGTTTTTAACTTTGTTCAAATAATCAGAAGGCAAATTTGTTATATTGAAGAAAAAGTCAAAAGCGTTTCACCTTCGCGTTTTATTATTGGACTTTTTTATTTTTGACGTATTTCATTTCTATAAACTTTGTTTAGTCATTATATATAGTCCAATATAATCTTTTTTACTAATCAATTAGTTCTCTACTATATAGAATGAGGAAATATCTCAACTACTCAAATTTGTAATTTTACACTGATTTTTAGTTGCTTATTTACTAAAAAAAATCTGTAATATTTAACCAGTAATTTAGATGAATTTTGTTGAAATTTTGTTAAAAAATGTAGTTTAAAATTCATCTTTCAAGTTGCAACCTCGTCATTTTGGGTTGAAAGAATATCTATCATGGTAGGCAAGTTGTTTTTACTATTTGGTGAAAAGTTCAACTATGTTGTGGCAAATTGGTCACTCCTACTGGGAAGTTCAACTTTTTTTTTAATGATACTGACTGGTTGAAAATCATTTCTTTTTTATGTAAATTCAAATGGTAGGTTGAAAAATTACCTTATTTCCCTTCTTTTGAGGAAATTTTGGGCTACGAAGTTTAATATTTTAATATTTTTAATTATTCTTGATCATTCATTACGGGCTACGTTACTTTAGGTCCCTCATAAAAATTTGACATTGACCTAATTTTATTGTATGTAATTGTTTTGGGTTTTCATATTAATCTAACGTTTCATAATCTCATAAAAAAATTAATAATTTTTTCTCAGTTAATAAGTGAACATTCATATCATGTAAATAATTTCACAAATTTTGCGAATAGCCAACGGTATTATGAGTTATTTCAAAGATAAAATTAGAAAAAAGTCAACCAAAATTTTGCATTTTAAAATGTTCTATTCAAATCAATTGATTTCCAATTTCAACATTTTTTACACAGAGGTGTTATTTTAATTTAAGATTATGTTTGTGTTTCTTCACGAAATTGCTTATTGTAAGGAAAAATCATCAAGTATGGAGAACTGCTAACAAGTTTTAGAAATTTAAGGTCTTTTTGGGTGCACAATTTTGGTCAGTTTTTTTTCCGTAGTGTGTGTCATTTATCCAAATATTTAATTTTTTCATTTGAATTTTTTTATTGGAACAAAAACTACACTCATATCAAAAAATAATTATTAACAATTTTCAACCCTTTTTCGGTGAATAACTTTAGTCCATTTTTTTTCGTAGCTTGTGTCGATTGTCCACAAATTGTTATTTGTTTTAAATTATTTCTAATGTTGTTTTTTACGAATAAAACAAAAACTACGCATCTCATCTGGAAGTAATTGTTGAGTAATTTGTAGAACTTTTTTGGATGCAGGATTTTTGTCTCTTCATCTTCTTTCGTATCATGTATAGCTTGACCGCAAAATAAATTTTTTCATTTTTTAACATATTCTTGTGCGATCAAAATTTGAATTAGAAAAAAAAACTTAAAAGAGCTCTGAAAAATTTGCAGGGTGTTCAAAAAGCAAAGTTTTCCTTCTCCTTATATTTTTCCATATCGAGCGTTGTTTGGCTCAAAACTTTCAATTTCGTAATTTTTTTTTGTAAATGCTACAACTCTGGTAATTTTTTTGTTTAATTGGAAAAAGTTCTGAAGTGAATTGCTCGTCTTTTTGAGTACTTCGAATAGCCGTACATTGAATTTTTGAAAAAGGGGTCACAAAAATTTTCAAAATGCTCAAACTTTTTTGAATTTTCATCTAAAGTGGCTGGCCGAGAAACGTGACCTTCAGTTTAGGACACTAAAAGAGTATATTAAGGGCCAATCCAATTTTTCAATTCTTTCGAAAGGGGCTGACAGACCGTAAATCGGCAGACAGACACACAGAGAGACCCACAGGTAGAAACATTCGCGAAAACCTGTTTTTCTGGTTCAAAAGGTCTCAAAACGTGGACTTTTGACAAAAACCTGGAAGGGGGGGGGGGGGGGGGGATTTACACAAATCTAATACATTCTCTGATGAAAATGTAGAATAATGACGGCTTCAATATGCCGAACAAAAAATCGAAAAACTCATCTAATCCAAAAGGAAAGTATTCTCCAGGAGTTTTTCACGCAGATTATTTCAAATTTGAATTCTAAATTTCCAAAAACAAAATTGCAACTTTAATACGGCGTGGAAATTTTTTTTAATAATACAATGGGTTTACTTTTGCTTAAAGAAATTTTTTTCCCGTGTTTAAAAATTTCTAAAACCCCAGCAAGATGTCATTAGCAAGACATTTATGGTTGATTCTGCAAAAAAATGGAGCCTATTCATTGTGACATATGAAAACTGTGTATTTGTTTATAAAAATTGTTTGAATAATGCTGCCAAGCAGCAGACATTTCTGAATAATCATAATTAGTCATACATTTCTCTCATATTCTATATAAAAAACTATGAATTTCCAACAACTAATCATTGCGAATCACAAAAAATGGCTTTTATTCATTAATTTGTTTAAAGAATTATAAGCAATATTTTTTTCTTACTCTATCCTACTGGGAAATATTGCTAAATAGTAATTACACTGACTTAAGCTCTTCTTTAGTCGATTCGCGGATCTTACAAAAAAAGGTACATCTGAAAAGTTAGAATAAAAATATTGTTTACTTTGTTGTTAAATAAAAAATGTTGGTTCAGCAAAATAAAAATTCTCGCACCGACTGGATGTACCCGAAAGCCTTAGGTCAATTCAAAAATAAATCGTCAAAATCCATTTAAAATTGGTTTGTAGACAGACTTTTGTCCACACAAAAAATGCTTTTGGCTACACTGTGCGACGTGGGTAGGTCTACGCTGGGGTAGGCGAGCATTTTCACATCTTTGTTGTACATTTTCAGGACTCACTACACTTCTCTACTTATACTAACGATGTAATATGAATATAGTATACTTCTATAATTAACTTATGACGGTAGAAACTGTTTAAAATCATTATTTGACACCTAACGCAGGTGGGGGTCAATTGACCCCTCGTTGTAACTAAAGGTGGCAAAAAATCCCGGTACTTCTAGTGTTAACTAATAAAATTTGTCGCCTAAATTATATCATTATTCTTCATTCGAAATCAAATACCAATTTAGTAATTTGTATGTGAAGAACAAAAAACACGAAACACAAAGTGCGCGATCACTGTATTTTGGAGCGCGAAGCGCAAAGACCAAATCGCGCGCCGTGAGTGCACTCAAACTTTTTTGTTTCAATCATACGGTGCACAGAACCGAGCGTGGAACGCTAGGTTGAAATAATTTTCAAGCAAATACCTGAGTAAAAACTCAAACATGGAAAAAACGAAAAAGGATGTAGTGTTGGGCTTTTCCTGGGCTCACACATGCTTGTATTTTTGTTTGCACAAACCACCCCTACATCTGAAAAATGAACCGTCTATCTATGAATTCGGATTTGAATTTTCAAAAAGCCCAACAATCAGAGACTTTATTCACCCTATAAAATTCTGGGTCTCAAACATCAGAAACTTCATGAACAAAGCAAATTTCTAAAAAAGGTAATTCTTTGACAAGCTCGCATCTGCCCAGTACAAAGGGGTTACTTTTTAACATTAAGGGTAGGAGCCCTGTTGTGTATTAGTGAGACGTGAACGTGAGCGATTCATATCGAGCGATTCGCGGTCGATCTATGTATGCATGAATGTGTATGAGACCATACATACTAAGAACTTTTGACCTATGTGTATGTACTTGGCGGTTGATTCGTTCAGTTCGTGACCGCGCCCTAGCATAGCACACATTATGTAACGTGTATCTGGATTATCCAATTATAAATTTCTTAATTGTGATTGCCGTTCTTTATTGTGTTCCGTTTAACTCCACAGCTCACCTGCTTACAAGTTATGGGCCCAGGTAACTGGAATTAGTGTTGAACTGCAAGAACACGTGAAATTGTGCGGACAAATTTTTTTTTTGAGGTTAGCGTGCCGCGTGATTTTGTGGAATAAAAGCAAAATGGGTGCGCCTAGTTTTACGCGAATCGAAACCTTAAATAGAGAAAACTATGATACATGGAAAATGCAAATGGAAGCATTATTAATTAAAAACGATGCGTGGGGCTACGTAAACGGCGGAACCCCGATGCCGACAGGCACCGCCGCGACAGATGCTGCAGTGCTACAGTGGAATAATGCCGACAGCAAAGCAAAATCAGATCTTATTTTGTCGATCCATCCCTCCGAATTAAAACGAGTGAAGGGGTGCGGAACATCTCGCGAAGTGTGGTTAAAGCTGGAAGCTATATACCAATCAAAAGGGCCAGCTCGGAAAGCTACCCTGTTGAAACAGCTTTTACTTCAGCGAATGGAAGACGGCGACGATGTACGCGAACATGTGCGAAATTTTTTTGACGTGATCGACAAATTAAGCGAAATGTAGGTCAACATAAACGAAGATTTGCAAGCAATCATGCTCTTGTATAGTCTCCCACCTAGTTTCGAAAATTTCAGGTGCGCAATCGAGTCTCGGGACGATTTACCGACACCAGAAACACTTCGGGTAAAGGTGATCGAGGAAAGTGATGCCCTTAAAAATGATATTCGTGGCGCGACTCCAAACGCGATGATTGCGAAACGCCGGTATCAGAATAAGGGAAAGACGGGAAATACAAGTAATACGAGTAGTGCTAGCAAAGTAGAGTTCAAATTTCGATGCCATAGATGCGGGAAAGTCGGCCATAAGAATGCCGACTGTAAGTATAAACGCGAAAATAGCCGACCTTCGGCGAAGAGTGCCGAAGACGTAGTTCTATGCGCCGTGGAATATTTCTCAGACGCACATGAGCATGAGGCCCTACGCGCGGAAAATGACACGTGCGGTCGAAAGTGGTGTATCGACAGCGGCGCAACGTCGCATTTATGCAACGAAATACGCGAGTTTGTGGAAATAGAAGACTCGAAACGCGGAAAATTGAACTTAGCGAGTAGTGACTCTACTGAAATCACAGCGAAGGGAACGGTTTTGTTCAACACGGAAGTTGACGGGAAAGTGAAAAATGTCAATCTAACGAACGTGCTATACGTCCCTGACCTGCGCGCGAACTTGCTGTCCGTTTCGAAGATGACTGATGAAGGCTGCGAAGTGTTATTTACCAAACATCACGCCACAGTTACCGGCAGTAATGGAATTATTACAGCGATAGCCGATCGCGCCGGAGACTTATACTATGTATGCGAAATTAAACAGGAATCATGTCGAAAGATTTCGGAAAGATCGTGTGACGCGGAAAAGCCATCGGAAAATTTTAAAACAGGGCACCGTCGCCTAGGACACTTAAACGTGCAGGATCTCTGCAAGGCGAATCGGAATAAAACAGTGCTCGGCGTAGATCTCGGAAAAAGTGAAAGCAAATTGGAATGTGAAATTTGCCTACGCGGGAAAATGACGGGAACCCCTTTTCCAAAGAAATCGGAAAGAAAAACGGAAATCTTGGACATAGTTCACAGCGATCTCTCTGGTCCTATGCAAGTTGAATCCAAGGGTAGAGCGAAATACTTCATGATCTTCATCGATGACAGCTCCAGGTGGTGTGAAGTGCGTTTCCTCAGAAAGAAAAGCGAAGCTTTTGAAGCTTTCAAAGGTTTTAAAGCACTTGTAGAAAACCAAAAGGGAAGACAAATCAAGCGTCTACAATCTGACAATGAAACTGAGTATCTCTCCAAGGAATTCAACGAATATTTAAAGAAATACGGTATTCAGAGAAGACTCACCGTCGCCTATAACCCGGAACAAAACGGAACAGCTGACAGGAAGAACAGGACTCTCCTGGAAATGGCTAGGTGTCTTCTTATCCAATCAGGTTTACCTTCAACTTTTTGGGCAGAAGCGGTTTCGACAGCGATTTACATGCGAAACAGATGTCCAACTAAGAGCCTGGATGGACGTACGCCGTACGAAGCATGGACCGGAAGAAATCCGAACGTAAGTTATTTCCGGGAATTTGGATGCAATGTTTTCATTTTGGATAGAGATTCTAAAAAGGTAAAACTTGAAGAACGTGGGAAGGAAGGAACTTTTCTGGGTTACTCAGGTGAATGAAAAGGGTATAGGGTATGGATCCCTAAGGAAAATAAAATTGAAACTACGCGTGACGTCAAGTTTTTAAAATCACCACCAGGTCCTTCAGAAATTTGCTACGAGGATTTTCTTCCAGAAAATTCTGAATGGAAGGAAGACGTAAATCTTCCTCATACAGTCGACATCGAGACTGAACCACCTGAGAATCATCAGATTGACGTTCCTCTCATTGAGGAAGACGAAGAGGATGAAAGGAACGAGGGGGAAGAGATCGAGATCGACGCAAACGAAGATGCAGCGGAGAACGGGGACGGTGAGAACGACGGCGCAGCGGAAGGAGAAAGAAGAGGTCCAGGAAGACCACGGAAGATCTTCACAGGACTCAGAGGTAGACCGAGGAAGCAATTCACCCACCACAGGATGATGCCAGGCATGTTGAAAGATCACGAAGTTTTTGTAGCAGAAGTACCTGCAAAACAAGCAATATCTGGCCCAGATGGGGAGGACTGGCTCCAAGCAATGGCTGAAGAAGTGAAGTCAATCCTGAAAAATGATACTTGGCTACTTGTGGAAAGTCCTGAAAACAAAAAGATCATCGGAAGCCGAATGGTTTTAAGAAACAAGTATAAACCAGACGGCTCACTGGATAGAAGAAAGGCTCGTATTGTGGCACGAGGCTTCGCTCAGCAACCGGGTATACACTTCAATGAAACGTTCGCACCAGTAGCTCGCTTGAGTTCTATTCGTCTGCTAGTCGCTCTCGCGGCGAACTATAGAATGACGATCCCCGAAACCCCGAAATATCTGAAGGAAGCCTTGGAAACTATCGTTCGCATGGAAAGGAGTTGCAGTGAAATAAGCATCAAAGCAGAAAGAATGCTCCAGGAATTGGAAACTGGAGACAAAGTATCTTTATTTAAAAAATCCTTATATGGCCTACGCCAGGCTGGAAGAAGCTGGCACGAAAAACTAGACGAAATTATGAGGAAATTCGAAGCGACGCCAACTAACGCAGACCCTTGCATTTACTGTATAGGACAAGGGGAAGACACTCTTTTGATTGCCGTGTACGTGGACGACATTCTGGTCATCTCACGGAACAAAGGTAAGATCACTAAATTCAAAGAATACCTCTCACAGGAATTCGAGATCAAGGATCTCGGCGAGCCGGAATACTGTCTTGGAATTGAGTTTGCACGAGACGGGAATAAAATTGCAATGCACCAAATGGGAAACTGACGAAATCAGAGCAGGATCCGGACATTGAGGAGGGGAAGCTGCCTTTTAGAGAATTGGTGGGTGCACTTATGTACTTGGCTGTTGCAACGAGACCTGACATAGCACATGCTGTAAGTGCACTATGTCAGTTTAATACCTGTTACGGAGAAATTCACTGGACGGCAGCAAAGCGTGTGTTGCGCTATCTAAAAGGATCAGCTGAACTAGGGCTGATATTTGAACCAGGATCGGAATCTCTCAAAGGATACGTCGATGCGGATTGGGCCTTGTCATCAACGGAAGCCGAATATATGGGACTAGCAGAAGCTTCCAAGGAAACCATATATTTTCGAGGATTTCTGGAAGCATTAGGATTCGTGAACCTGTCAACCTGCCTAACGCAACGGTTCTGAATGACAATATGAGAGCCAAACGACTTGCAGAAAATCCCATTTTTCATGCCAGAACCAAGCACATCGACGTTCGACACCACTTCGTACGTGAAGCATTGCAAAAGAAGCAGTTGAAGCTGGAACATGTCTCGACAGACGACATGGTTGCTGATATGCTGACTAAAGCATTGCCGAGGCCAAAACATCAGCGATGTTTCGAAATGCTGGGCCTTGGAATTTTGAGGTCGTCTTCCGATCATCGACCCCGCCTCGAGGGGAAGTGTTGTCTATTAGTGAGACGTGAACGTGAGTGATTCATATGGAGCGATTCGCGGTCGATCTATGTATGCATGAATGTGTATGAGACCATACATATTAAGAACTTTTGACCTATGTGTATGTACTTGGCGGTTGATTCATTCTGTTCGTGATCGCGCCCTAGTATAGCACACATTATGTAACGTGTATCTGGATTATCCAATTATAAATTTCTTATTTGTGATTGCCGTGCTTTATTGTGTTCCGTTTAACTCCACAGCGCACCTGCTCACAAGCCCAAAAATCGTTGTTGGCATTTTTAATTTCACAGTGTAAAATTCCAAAGAAGATCATTTTTTGAGAAAGTCATATCCGCTTGGTGTCAAGGGGGTTGATTTTGACGTTAAGGGTTGGAGCCCAAAAATCGGTGTTGGTATTTTCGAGAAGCCCAAAAATCAGAGAATCTATTCACAGTGTGAAATGCTAAAACAGATCATTTTTTGAGAAAGTCATATCTGCTTGGTGTCAAGGGGGTTGATTTTGAACTTAAGGGTTGCAGACCAAAAATCGGTGTTAGTATTTTGGAGGAACCCAAAAATCAGAGACTGCTGCATTTTCAAACTGCGACATTTTCCGAACCACAGCAGGTGTTCAGGCTTCACAAAATTCATGTCTAAGTTTGCATATTTAAAAAAGTTCCAATAAAATCTTCTGCTCTTTTGTGGTATTTTCTACCATTTACGAGCAAAAATCAAAAAAACTGTATCTAACAATTTTTTCGTTAAAGGGGCAGCAAGCGACCGCACTCCATGGTTTCCTGGAAAAAAGTACAGTGAAGATTTTTCTGCTTTTCGCGAAATTTACAATTCCGTAAACGATTTTTTTCACTTTTAGGAAAAGTTTCTATCACGTATGCAGATTTTCAGATTTTGATTCAATTCTGAGCCTTTTTGTGTTTTTTTACAACATTTGCACATGTTCTATTTGTCTCCAAATTTACATCTTCATTCGGGAATTTGCTGTGTGAATAGAGTCTCTGATTTTTGGGCTCCTCAAAAATGCCAACACCGATTTTTGGGCTCCAACCCTTAACGTCAAAATCAATCCCCTTGACACCAAGCGGATATGACTTTCTCAAAAAATGATCTTCTTTAGAATTTCACACTATGAATAGTCTCTGATTTCTGGGCTCCTCAGAAATACCATCTCCAAATTTTTGGGCTCCTACCCTTAACGTTGAAATTTACTTTGTCAATGGAGTTTCTGATGTTTTGCGACTCAGAATTTCAAAGGGTGAATAGAGTTTCTGATTGTTGGGCTTCTTGAAAATACAAATTCGAACTCATAGATGAGCGATTGATTTTTCAGATGTAGGGGTGGTGTTTGCAAACAAAAATTCAAGCATTCGTAAGCCCAAGAAAAGCCCAACACTACTTCCTTTTTCGTTTTTTCCATGATTGAGTTTTTTCTCAGGGGATGTTTTTCTGTACACGGGATGGTTTTTTAAGAATTTTGTTTAGTGAATTCGGGAGCCCAATATAAGCTAAGAATCATGACGCGCTATATTTTTTTCAGATTCAATTTTTGACAAGGGGGTGGTTTTTTGAATTTTTTTCGTGCATTTGAGAGCCCAAAATAAGCCCAAAATTGTGGTGTCCACAACAACTCCGAAATCCCAATTTGTAAAAATATTGACAACAGTTTTTCCATTTGTGTCAATTATTTGGCAACAGGTCGCTTGTTTCCTATTGACGCGCTCGAATCGAGTCTACTTCCCGAATATCTAATGTTTCCAAGAACAGTAAACAGTATTTAACTGGAGGGGAAAATGCCATTCCATTGCCTAAATGTAGTAATATTATTGTCAATATGAAGTGTAGGCCAGTATATATACAAGTTCATCCAGCTCACGATCTTTTTAGTCGAAGTTCAAGAAGTTTATCATAAAATAATTACTGTTTCTAAGAACATGAAAATTCCAACTTTTATTCTGCTGTTCGACATTTTTGCAATATTTGTCAACTCTGTTCGTAAGTAAAATATATTATAGACTTGATCAATTATACATTCAAATATCTTACAACCAGATATCGACTATACTCAAAAATGTCACTTTCACTTTGAAACAGCTGAAACATATGTTATTATCACTGCTCAAATTTGGAAAAAATTTTGTTCGGGGTGTGGCAAAACTTTTAATTCTACAGTTTTAAAACTGCACGAGACCACATTGTTAGATACAAAGACGGAAGGAAATAAGTGTAATAAAGTTTTTTTTTTCAAATTATTGCATCTTGAACTAAAACTTTCGCATCATGTGTTGCAAACATTAATATTCACGCGTACCTATAAGTCTAAAATTTTTGATAAATAATAAAAATTAATAACGTACGAACCGGAATTTTTGCCACCATATTCATGCGAATTTTTCGTTGAAGTCCCACGTGTAGCCAACCTATGTTCCAAAAATGTATCTGCACCATGTATTTCCTACAGTCTCTGCATCTAAAACTTTCCTTCTATTATATTACGCTATTGCACATACGTCCAGCAGAACTGTTATCAAAGCTTACCAATTAATTACAATAAATTTCCATAAAATTCCGTAAGTTACCATACATTTTCAAACATTTCATAAATTTTCACAAACTTTTTATAACTTTGATAACAGTTTTTTAGCGACATAGAAAAAAATGGTTGGCGTTTTCTATATTTTACCAAATTTCCAAAATCAAGCTTGTCATATTTAACATTTAAGGTGTGCATATAGAAAGGGTGGTTTTTTACAGATGAGCCAAAACGGTCTCACTGAGTCTAGAATAAAACTCAACGGATAAAAAAAGAAGATTCTTGGCGTTTCTTAATTCGTAATATCGAAAATTGAATGTGTGATTTCTATCATTTTAGATTATTATTATTTTATTAGCATAAGATGTTCTGATTACTCCGTTTCTCTACTTTCCAATTATTATTATTGAAGGTGGAAGGGGGGGGGGCAAACATTTCAGCGATTACCCTAATTATAATTTTTCCATTCTGAAGTAATATAACTTTTTGGTAGTGCTAATATAGCATATGTACATATTTCACCATAATGTCTTCTAATTGTTTCTCATTTACACAATCGCATTCCTTTGTTAAGTATCTAATTTGTCATGTTTGCGATGGACGTGATGTTTCGCTCAATTCAAATAAGGAAAAACCTTATCATCAAGGTTTTTTCTTCTTCAAATCTTTCCTATTTGTGTCCCAAACGTGAACAGAAAAGATAATAATCTCCATGGCTCATCGTTTTCTATTTCTTTCAATTCTCTCAATCTCAAGTATATTCTTTTATTATTTTACAGCCAAAATAAGAAAAAAATACTAGAGATCAAAATCATATTCGTTGTGTATGCATAAGTTTTAATACGAGAATTACGTTTATCTGCATTTTTTGTTAATACAGCTGGACTCGCAAGAGATTTCTTTTGTGGAGGAGCAACTGAACTTCTTTTGAAATAACGTTTTTAAATTAATTTTAACACCAACATATTAACAGGTTATTATAATTATAATCAATTATCTTCGCGCAAAGCATTTGTGATAAAAATTGGAAATTTTATTGTTTTTATTCAAAGTTGAGCATTTTTCTTTTAGAAAAGTTCCCTTTAAACACATTTTAAAAACATGATCATTTTCAAGACAACTAGATGTAGTCTTTAGAATTAGAGAGAGAATTCTGAAAAAAATTGGGTTAACAAAATTTGATACACTTCGTTTAGATTCTTTTATGTTTACATAATCACACAATACTGGGTAACACCTATTTTTCATTTTACTTGAATAACACTGTATTCGCTAGAAATTTCAAGTCTTTATTTTATTTGTAACTCATTCAAATTCTCTTCTTAATAATTCATTCAATAGCATTCAAACTTTTAAGCTGCTCGACCAAATTCTGGTAGAGATTTCTTGTTAAAAACTAATAGCGCCATTGAAAGCTGTAAAACAAATTACATAAGTCCATGTAATGGACAATCTTATAATCCACGAAGTTAGTTCAAATGTTCTTCACAACGTTTTTTGTTCATACATGCATAAGATGATCAACACTTGTTAGAAAAATTTTTACGAACAATAATAATTGGTCATTGTTATATAAATGTACTTGCAAGTTTATAGATTAGTTACTCAAATTTAATTATGTTAAATGAACCAACTTCGTACATCGGAAAATAGCTCAATAGGACATTTAGTTAATTGAGTTTATTTAAAAAATTTCATTAATTTTTGGTTGATTCCGTAGGAAAAAATTCATGTATTCTCTAACAAATGACTGATGTTGATGATTTGTTATCAAAGGGTCTAGCCGGATAAGATAGACAAATCTGCCTTGTAGGGAACCTCTATACTTAAATAAAACCTCATATTCTGCATGTATAGAAACCCCTTTTCCTAGATTTTCAGACCCCTAGATCCCTATGGGGCAACATGGGACACCGTTGAGTGCTGGGGAGTTTTTTTTTTGCAATATCTCGGTCAACTTTTGCAGGGTCATCTGGGTAGCGACCGAATTGTGGCCAAAATTCGCGAGTTTTATTATTTCCAAGGCATGAAGCGTTATGTGCGCCACCATATAGGGACTTGCATTCAATGCCTCTTAACGAAAAACAGAAGAGGACCACAAGCGGGCGAGCTACACCCAATTGAACCTGGATCTCGTCCATTCGCCGTTGTACATATTGACCATGTAGGTCCTTTCGTCACATCTACGACTAGAAATCGCTAAGTGCTCGTTATCACCGACAACTTGACGAAGTTTGTTTTGTTAAGAGCGGTAAGTGATACTAAAGCAAATAGTGTTCTCAAAGTCATGGAAGACATAATTTTAGATTTTGGAGCGCTGGGCAAAATAATATCGGATCGAGGGACGAGTTTTACTTCTGAAAATTTTAGCAAATTCTATTCAAAACATAGAATTAAACACTCTCTTAATAGTCCACGTCATCCCCAAGCGAACGGCTTAGTCGAACGAGTTAACGCAACTCTAATTCCTGTAATGCAAGCGTCCTTGCAAACTGAGAGGGAAAACGACTGGGATAAACACCTTAAAGAGGTACAGCGTAACCTTAATGAGTCCCAAAATAAGACTACGGGCAAAAGCCCTTTCGAATTGTTATACGGTTTCGTTAATCGACACGAAGAAGGGGAATTGCGTAATTTAACAATCGACGACGATGTTCGTTATAACGATCCTAAAAAGTTACAAGAAAATGCGCGCGAAAATATCAAATCTGAGCAGGCGAAATATAAAAAACGATATGACCGTAACCGATCAATCAAAGTTAAATACGAAATAGGGGACATCGTATTCATGAAAAATGTCCCAGAACAAACCGGGGAATCTACAAAATTCCAACCTAAATCTCGGGGGCCCTTAGTAGTAACAGCGGTGTTACCCGGAGACACGTACGGGGTAGCCGACCTTCAAACTGATAAGGGGAAACGACGATATGCCTCTACGGCTCATGTTACTCAATTACAAATTTGGCGAGCACCAGAATGCGAAAAGTCTGAGCAGTAAGTCAATTTAAATTCCGATGAATCTTCGTCAGAGGATGAGCTTCACACCAATGTAAAAAATTCGTTTGTACAATCGCATGAAAACACATTAGAATCCGACGTAGAGAACGAAATGATTGTTTGCAGTAAGACCGAGTTACAACGTCCTAAACGCACGAGACGTGTACGAAAGCATTTTCAAGGTTTGTTTTAAGCAACTAAAACTATTGTAATTTTGTACGTATCATATGTTATTCTGATTCTTGTTTAATAACTCGAGGACGAGTTTTGAAAGGATGGCCGAATGTTAGCGCCAAACGGCCGACTACGTATTCGGCCCTTTGTACCTACTGGGATGAAGAGGGGTAGTGCGTGCGCGAGTGGAACGAGAGCTCAGTTAGGTTCGACGAGCGCAACTCGAGCGAGCGCAAGTCCATGCGAGAGCTAAAAATTATTTTCAAAAAAATAATACACGTTTTCGTTGTATTTTTTTACGTAGAATACGATGGTGTGATTGGTTTCGTCGTAAAAATTATGTAAAAAGAGCTGGAGGCAAAAAACGCAGTTTTTCGTGGTTTTCATTTTTTTTGAGGTCGTTCTACCACTTTTAAAAATCTGAAAAAAATCACAGGAATTTTTGAGCCAAAAATACATAACATAATTTTTTTTTAGCGAGAAGTCGGTCTTTTTTTCCGATATAAAAATTTGTGAAGTTTTCAAACGGCATAGGGTTATAGAGCTTGAAAAACCCTACAATTTGCTTCTTTTTATTTTTCCTAGCTCAAAAATTGACCGAGATATTGCAAAAAAACTCGCCAGCATAGAAATGCTGTTTCTATACATGCCGAATATGAGGTTGTATTTAAGTATAGAGGTTCCCTACAAGGCAGATTTGACTATCTTATCCGGCTAGACCCTTTGTTCATAAAATACCAAATTATTCACTAACATTCTATAATATAATCTAAAGAGTCTTTTTGTTCGTAAAGTGTCCAGATTTAGTGCGAATCTATCGGCGATTTGTATCCAATCCCTATGAAAATATTTTCTTGCAGTCATTTGCTTAAACCATATTAAATAAATTGTTAAACATCCGCGTTATTACCGCACACCTTGTTTAGATATTTGTTCTACTCATTCTAGGTATCTTGAAATGAATTGAAGTATTTCCCAGAAAAAAGTTATCTGCAAAAGTAAAAAAATGTGTTCCATTACCAATTATTATATAAAAAAAATACCTGAAAACTTTCTTCGAAATGTTCATTGCAAAATTAATGCGGCATTTTATCAGCTATCATTCTAAAAAGAATCTTCATCGAAAAGAAAGCTGTTAACTAAGAAGAAAATCATATTTCGCGGTGAAAAATCTATGAAGTGAAATAGAAATTAATGTTTCACGATGACTCAAAAGTCAACTGTTGAGTATGGTTATCCAGGTTGGAGGAAATGGATGTGGATGCCTTTGAGATATTAGGTTTCTGAATACTGGTAAATGGAGTCCAATTTTACAATGTTAGCCAACTTTGAAAAAATCGATAAAGAATTTTGAAATTAAAATTTCATTGGATAGCGATTGAAATGCGAATTTTCCATTTTTTGCAACAAGAAAAATTTGCTTTCGAGATATGGAGGTGCTATATAAGGATAGTAAATGCTTGATCTGAAAACATAATTCTATCTTAAGATAAGCAAAATTGGAGTTCGCGACGGGCATTTTTTTTTTAAATCCGAAAAACGAAAATATTTTTTTGCTCAATAATAATAATTTCAAGGAATATCAAAGCTGGAGGTAAACAAGGAACTAAATTCTCAATAAAATGTTAATGAAATGTTTTGATAAATATTTATTCAAAAAATGATATATCGAAACAATCATTCTACCACGATAGATATTTAATTTTTTAGGAAATATTCATGCAAAAACCCAATTTATGATCAAAATGTTGGTAGTTTAGTTCTCTTCACATGCTAAATGTATCGTATATATTTAAAATTAATTTGTAGCAATATATCAAATTTACAAAAGAGTTATTTCAGCATAGTCTTTAATTTATCCATTCAAATTAAGAAAAAATTATAAATAGCTGTGGATTCGATCGCAAGTGTCTCCACTTTGTTCGTTTCTATCTATTATATGGTGCTCATTTCACGAGCACCTTGCTTCCCGTTAGCAAATGTATTTGCTTTCTCATAGAGGAAGCATTCTATTTTTTTAATAATCGACGAACTGAAATTTTTATTTGCTCAATTTAAAAATAGAAATTTACAAAAAAATACAAAATTACAAAATAATGCAAACGATTTTCAAAATACAATCTCAAATGAGACAAATCAAGATTTGTGTTTCAAATGGTAATTCTTCAAGTTGGAAAAGGGAAGGAGTAAAGTTTGTCTCGCCCTATCCCTTTCCAAGCTTTATGGTTTTTTTAACAAAAATTGTCAGAATTATTCTATTTTAACATTGATCATCAAAAAGTCTTTCCAATTCCTGCATTAACTTTGAATTATATTGATGAATAAAGTTTTTCTGTTCAAAATAGATGTTTTGAATATTATAAAATAGCATAACTTCCTTACTCTTCAATAAAGTGTATCAATATTATAGGACAATCAGTTGACATGGAATCTAGGGATATTTTGCGTTCTTTCATCGATTCTGAATTATGTTTAAGTGAACATTTTTGCTGTAAAAAACCGTTTCTACGAAACCTAAGCATCACCATCAATCGGTTTGTCTCAAACCAAGGAATCTTTGATATTCTTGCATCAACTTTAAATTATGTTATTGAAAAAAGTTTAATGTGAAAAATATATTTTCAAAATATTATAAAGTGCTAAGAAAATGCAATAAGTATTTCTAGAAATTCTTCAGTCAGTTTCAAGATATTAGAAATGAAAATAACACACACACACATCTTTCTAGGCAATTACTTAGAAGATTGTATCAGACATTTTTTAATTAAAGAACCTTCAATTACAGTACAAGTCCGATAAGTGCCGTCCGATAAGTGTATGCTCCCCTTAAAACGTCGTCACACGCACGGCACGCACACTAATTAGGGTTTTCCCACTACGTGTGCTATTTTGCTTACGATTTTTTTTTTGTTGACAAAGTCATATCTGCGTGGGAAAAAGTAGTTCATTTTTAAGGTTAAGTATTGGAGCCCGAAATTCTGAGCCACGAAAAATCCCAAAATTCGATTGTGGAGGTGCTAACTAAATGGACCTGTTCAAATCGACGATGTTGTTGTTTTTTTTAAGTGTTTTCGTGATCAACTTATAATAGCAAAAAAAGTGAATTGTTGGAGTAACGTCCTCCCTCTGCTACTCCAGAAAGCACTTACTCCCTCGAGTTTCGCTTTTCCTCGGAAATTTTTCTGCTACATTTTTCCCCTCAACATTTTCTGTAACATTTTTCCTCGGATATTTCCCCGGAACTTTTTCTTTACTGTTTTTCCCCGAAACTATCTGTGACCAGGTGGGTGACTCGCCATGTAAATGCGCTGTGTCAGTTTTGTGAAGGACGGCAGAAAATAAAACATTGGCGCCACCAGCGCCACGCCCTACATTTGAATGGAAGCTGATTAGAATCATGGGAGATTTAGTATTTTTCGCAGTTCTTGTAATATTTTGGACGTTTGTGGATAACTTAAAAACTTTGAGCTTGAATTAAGCAAAGATTAACTGTTTCTAGAATTAAGAAAATACCCAGAATTGAAAAATAGACCTAGCATACACTGGAAATCTCGGGATTTAAGGTTATTAATTTAAAAGTAGAATACAATGGTGAAATATAAAGATTACGTCTTCAAAGTTTAAAACAAATAAACTAAATGTTCTGAAATGATAATATAAAGAATAGTTTCTAAATTATTAATGACTTGAATGATTCTCATGTATCATTACATTGTAATAAAAACTAGCTGTGAATTCGATATCGAGTGTTTCCACTTTGTTTGTATTTATAATTATATGGTGCTCATTTCACGAGAACCTTGCTTCCCGTTAGCAAATGTATTTGCTTCCTCATAGAGGAAGCATTAGTTATTTTTTTCAATAATAGACAAACCAAAGTCTTTATTTTGCTCAATTTAAAAATATAAATTTACAAACAATTACAAAATAATACAAAAAATGTTTTAAATACAAAGCCAAATCAGAAAAATCAAATCTTATATTAGAAATGATAATTTTTTGAGCTGGAAAAGGGAAAGAAAAAGTTCTGTGGCACCCTATGCCTTTCCCAGCTTTATGATTTCTTTACAAAAATTGGCAGAAATACTCTGTTTCAAAATTTATGATCAAAAAGTCTTTTCTATTCATGCGTTAACTTTGAATTATATCGATGAAAAAAGTTTTTCTGTTTAAAGCTGTTGATTCAGATATTATAAATGAGGATAACTTCCCTAATCTTCAATAAAGTGTATTATTATTATAGATCAATCGATTTGCCTCTAATCAAGAAATCTTTTCCGTTCTTGCATCAATTTCGAATTATGTTAGTGAAAAAAGTTTTACTATGAAAAACCGTGTTTTCAAATATAAAGCATTACCATAGTTTCCGTTCTCTTCGAAAAATGTATCAATGTTATAGGTCAGTCGATTCGTCTTGAATCGAACAACTTTTCTATTATCGCATCAACTTTAAATTATGAGAATAAGAAAACTTTTACTATAAAAAACGATTTTAAAAATATATAAATTACCATAACTTCCCTACTCTTCAATAAAATGTATTAATATTGTGGATCAATCGATTCATCTCGAACCAAGGAATCTTTTATATTGTTACATCAACTTTGAATAATGTTAATAAAAAAAGTTTTACTATAAAAAACCGATTTTCAAAATATAAAAATTGCCATAACTTCCCTACGCTTTAATAAAATGTATTAATAATATAGGTCAATCGATTCATCTCGAACCAAAGAATCTTTTACATTCTTACGTCAACTTTGAATTATACTAATGAAAAAAGTTTTTCTATAAAAAACCGATTTTTAAAATATTATTGAGTGCTGAAAAAAGTGCACTAAATATTTTTAGGAATCCTCTGGTCAGTTTCAAGATATTAGTGAGAAAAATAAGCCCTCCAAATTTCATCGAATTATCTGCAACCGTTTTCTAGTTATCGTATTCACAAAAAAGCGTGACATCCACACATCCACACACACATCCGGGCAATTGCTTAGGACATTGTATTAGACATTTTTAAATTAAGGAGGGTTCAATTAAATGAATTTAAAAAGTTTGAAAAATTTTACCATTACAAAGCTTCCTCTATGAGGAAGCAATATACAAGAAATTATAAGAATCATAATTTTTAATATTCAGTATATTGTATTGATCGTTAAATGGCTGAAAAGATTATCAATATTGAAGTTATTAACTTTACTGTACATTTAGTCATTTATTTATTCAAAAATGGTACTAAAAGATGGAGACATAAATTACATATGAAATAAAGAAAATAGGAGTGTATATAGGGGTAATAAATGCCAGGTTAATTTATTTAAATAAATATAATTATTCAAATTATTTATAAAAACATAATAATTTGTTGAATACAATTAAGCAAAACTGCGTTTTGCAAAATTTGGTTTGTTTGACAAATTCTGTCGTTCACACTTGTAAATATTGTTTTATAATAAAAGCTAAGACATCGCTTGCATGCGTGGAACATGGGAATGAAAAGACTGCATTCATTTGTAAATCATAGAGAATCAAGACAAACACATTGTTGAATTATCAATGTCTTGCAAAAGTGAATTCAATAATTTTAATAATTTTCAAAATGACTAGATTTGGATGATCAAGCGTTTCTTCTGGATCTTTATGTCTCAACTCATTCTCAGAAGGTGAAGTAAATGCTTGTTTGCAGTTTGGAAATTGAGATGGCAAAACCCCGGGTTTTAATTTAGGTTTTTTGTATCATTCTGACTGCAAGAAAATCACTATTGTACAATTATTATTCTATTTTAATGCTTGAGTTTATTAATGAATTAATATAATTATACATGAATGTCGAAACTCAGCGATTTATTCAAAACTGTAATCCATGTTATTTTTAAATTTTTCTTAAAGATAGTAAGGGTCTTAAAATATTTTTGAAATTTCAAAAACTATTCAAACTACAATTTGACACTCTATCACAATAATTTTAATGTTCGGAAACAAGAAGAATATGTCAAAATTTAAAAATCAATTTACTCATGAAACCGTCAGAGCCATTCGATTAATTTAGGTTAAAGGACATCGATGTGAACAAATCGTAATACTTACTGCCATAACCGTTCCATCAGGAGCTAAAACTTCCTTTTTTCAAATTATCTGATCCTTTAAAAAGTGATCTTGGCACACTAAATGTTCAGGTTTAACAATGCAATCCTTTTTCTCACGTTTGATTGCTTGTTACCAACGTTCAACGTCATTTTTTGGAACATTGAAAAACACTTTTTTAACTCCGTTTAAGCGGGTTGAGTCGTACCTCGATCGAAAGTTCGGAGCTATACATCGATGCCCCGCCCCCCCCCCATTTTGATAATAGATTTATCCGTAAATGAATCAAATATCGCAAGTAGATTAACGATAAAGTTCTGACATGTCACGAGTTTTTGGATGCAAAATAATAACAGACAACGGGCAGACGGGGCGTCTCAGAGGTGGCGCCAATGTTTCACGACTCGCCGCTCTTCACAAAACTGACACGCGCCTCTAATGCAAAAGCGAAAATCGTGTCACAGCGTGTAAAACGTGTAAAAGTCACAACCACGGTCTGAAAAATTAAAGAAGTTTTATTCCAATGTATATTCAAAAATTGAAATTAAAAAATTTAATTTGATGTATTAGAAAGATAATTTTTCACGAAAGTTTCTCAAAAAGAACAGGGAAATGAGCATCCTGGTGAAAATTGTTCGCCCGCCATTCAAGTATTTTCAGTCCTTTTGAAAATCTTTTTGTTACGTTTAACATGCGTTTACTGCATTTATTCAAGGAAATAATAAATTACAAAGTTTTTAGGAATTTCAAAGTATCGATAGAGTCTCTCGGTTTGAGCTTCTTCAAGATACCCACTCTAATTTTCAGGCTTCATTCCTTAAAGGTAAAAATCAACGTTGAATAATAAATTATTCAAAGAAATTTTTTAAGTTTTCGTGTATCTTATCGTTTCATAAATAACTCAACATTTTTATTTTTGCAATTTTTCTACTGGGCTAGATTGAGGTGCTCAATGACCATTCCTGTCTGGAACACCCGAAAAATTTAGTCACTTTTCTCGTAACTTTACTTCACTATGTTAGTTCGGAGTGGCCGAGGATCTTCAACAAACAGCGAAAATATGGTCAGTTCTCGCACATCTCTCACTGCTTTCAAGATAAATCAAAATTTATATTTAGCTTTTGAATTTAAATAATTCTATTGGGTTAGTTTGAGTTTGTTGAAAACAGTCTTGCTCTGCAACCCCCTTAACATTTACTGATTTTTCATGTTTCCCTGATTGTTTTCGAGATAATTCAGAATTCATGTTTTTTGATTTCAAAAAATCTGTTTACTGGTTTAGGTCTGTTTGGCAAGGGACCATGTCCCCAAATCCATAAAAATATTGTCTATTGCGTTACTTCGAAGTGGTCAAAAACAAACCCCCTCTGTAAAAGTTTTGAAATTTTGTCACTTCTTAGGTATCCGACCCTTTTAGAGATAATTCAGAATTTTTTATTTTTTTGCCTAAATTCGAAAATTCGTTTACTGATATAGCATATAGGTCAATGTGGTTGAGGAGCATTCCCGTTCAGAAAACCCTGAAAATGTTGCCAGTTTTCGCGTATCTCTCACCGTTTTCAAGATTTCTCAAAATTTTCATTTCTTTGTATTAAAAAAATATTTTCATTGGATTAATTCGAGTTGGTGGAAGCCAAATCCCCTCCTTAGAAGCCTTATAATTTACTTTTCTCTGACTGTCCTCGAGATAATAAAAATTTTTTTTTCTCTTATTCTGAAAATTTGTTCACTGGTTAAGCTGGGGTGGCCAAGGACCACCCCCCTTCAGAAGACCCTGAAAACATTTTCAGTTTCACGTATCTCTCACCATTTTCAGAATTTCTCAAAAGTTTTTATTTTATTTTTCATTTAAAAAATCCTTTTTTTTTGGGTCAGTTCAGGTTGATCAAAAACAAAACCCGTCTGCAGGATCCTTAAAATTTAATCAGTTTTCACATCTCTTTGAACGTTTTCGAGATTATTCAGAATTTATATTTCATAATTTCGGAAATCTGTTCACTGGTTCAGGTCTATGTGGCAAGGCACCATCCCCCCTTTAGAAAACCATAAAAATATTCTCTATTGTCACTTCTAACAGAAATTGAATTAGTGTCGTGGCGACTGTGTGAAAACATCTTGGATTAAAATATGTACATTTATACACAGGAAGTTCATATTTACAATTTTTTAATTCCTAATAATCATTTAACCCAGGAGTAGGTGCGCTTGCTTAAGATACGTTAGCAGTCGCGCAATGGTTATTTCAACCGATAGTAATATAATGGCAAACATGTTAATAATTCTACTCGAATAGTATAAATAATACACAAATTTTATATTTCATTGACATTTACGTGAAGACATTCGGATCTGTTCAAATAAAAATTAGGGGTGATCTAAGGGGTTGTTGAGCATTATTATGGGGTTGGGAATATAACTTGGGGTTATAAATTTGGGTGATTATTTCAAATTTTAAAAATTTTTGAGACGTTTACGTGAAGGCTCTTTGAATCTGTGCAGGTAAAAATTCAGGGGTGGCCTTAGGGGTTGTTCAATATTATTATGTGGTTGGAAATTCTAAATTTTGGTTTTTGAACACGAAAATGATTCATTTCGCCCATGCTTACGACGAGGCACGCGCTTCACGTCAAACAAAAAAAAAACTAAAGTTAGTAGGCGCGTGTCGGTCAATTAGACCAATAACGTATTTGCAAACTTGTGTCAAAGGGGCAATCTTATATACCCCAGTAACAAAAACCGTTATAATAAATAAACTAGCTGATATTACAACTTGATTTTTTCAAGTTGTTCAAGTATAATTTTGAAGGTAGTTCAGGTTATATGACCAAAAAAGTAAGTTTAGTTGGTTGACAAAATAAAAATTTCTCCTACCTTTAGGTACTTGAAGATTATGAAATATGGTTGTGGGGTGCAAATGATCCCAGAATACCGAACGACGGTTAATTATATACATATATTAGGGAGACTAGCAAAAAACACTTTTGGTTTTCTTAGGAGTGAAGGGCAAATAATGGTAGTTTATGCAAAACTTCATAATAGGATTAGTTTGTGTCTCCTGAATGATAATCATCCACTTTTCTGAAGAAAGAATATATGACTGAAAAAAAAACTGGCTGAAAATGGCTCTGCTTTATGAGTTTATGGTGTCAAGACCCACTGTGATCAACCGTTATGGCTGAGCTGATGAGCGCTCTGCCCTGAAAAAACAGCTGAAGTTCTAGACCTGTCAAATTTCAAAAATTTACTCAGATTTGTTTTCATTATTGCACGCTTATTTATTCTTTTCCTAATCTGCTTTTTCAGAAAATGTGATCTTTAACCTTCGAGGAAAATATTCTAAAAATTGCAATATAAGGTATATAAACAGTAGAAAACACTGAAAATGGCACTTTTCAAGCAATCGTGATTAATGATTTTTATGAATTTCTAGTTGAAAAAATGTTTTTATGTCGATTCTGAGAACCTGAAGAACAACGTGTTGAAAGTTCAAATTAAAAAGTGGATACCGTCGTGGTTAAAACCTTGAATGAAAAAGAACTTGACTTTTCCCATTTTAATTACATAAGAACTTCAAAGACGATGGGAGCAGATGAGCTTTTAACAATTGAGAAGTCAGCTATTTAAAGTTGGAGAAAATTCAAGAAAAAGACGAATTTTCGTATCAAAAACAATTATTAAAAATGTTATATGTACATAACATCACATGAAAATTTGATAAATGAACATTTCAGTTCACAAAATTTTGTTGTTGGAAAAAGTAAGTTTTTTCGAAAACAGGTCCAATGGACTTTCAGTAGGGAACTTATGAGATTTAGAAAATAATTTCAACTTTGGTCAGCTCCTTATTAGCTAGCAAGATTCAGTTCTCATCTTTTGATTAATTCAGAATTTGACGTTGTGAAATAGAATTGAAATAGAATAGAATTATTGAGTAGTGTAACCGTATTCAGCAGAAACCGGGGACGCGCCCGGTAGCCTGGTCAAAGGCGCCGGGATTCATCAATTTAGTTGGCCATTGACATATAACGTAAATCGCCCTAGAAATAGCCAATCAGCTGTTTAGACTCGAGAACAAGATTCAACAAGTCGATAACGTAAAACAGATTAAATATCCCTATGTTTCAACTAGGCGCAGCTTTGAAACAAGTCAATATTTCTGGCTTAATTATTATGAAGAATTAATGAAACAAAATTAAAAATTAGAAATAAGAATACGTGTGTTTAAGTCGATTTAGTTACAATTCATTGTTACTTTATCTGATCATAGATGGAAGGGAAGGCAGTGTTTTCAAAATTCAAAACAAAATAAAATTTTTGAGTTCACGAAAACGGTGGGAGATGCGCGGAAACTGACGACATCATCAGGGGTTTCGTAAGGCCAATCACCTTGACCTCAACCAGTAAACCAATTTTCAAAATTCCAAAAAAAAATTAAAATTTTTGAATTATGTCTAAAAGAGGCAGATACGTGAAAAGTGACAACATTTTGAAGATTTTACGGAGGGGATTCGTTTTCAATGAATTTGAAGTAAAGCAATAGAAAATATTTTCAAGTGTTTTTAAAGGGGGGATGGTCCCTTGTCACACAGACCTAAGCCAGTAAACAGATTCTTCGAAATTGAAAAATATGAATTGTGAATTATCTCGAAAACGTTCAAGGATACGTGAAAAATAATCAAATTTCAAGGATTTTGCAGAGACCAAATAGAATGATTCAAAATTGAAAACAAATTTAGATTCCGCTCCTTCTGGAAAACAGTGCGAGATACGCGAGAACTGACCATATTCTCACTGTTAGATGAAGATCCCCGACCACCTCGAAATAACATAGTAAATTAGAGATACGCGAAAAGTGACTAAATTTGCAGGTATTTCAGACCAGATGGTCCTCGGGTACATCGAATTCCCACATTAGAGAGATTTTCAAAATAAAAATTTCAAGTTATCTCGAAAACAATGAGATACACGAAGACTGAAAAAATTCCAGGGTTTTGCAAAGGGTGATGGTCCTCGTCCACGATGAATAAACCCAGAAAAAGCATTTTCAAAATTATAGGAAAAACAACGTTGAATGATTTCGCAACCGGTGCGATATGCGAAACTGAGAGAAGATTCAGGGTTTTATACAAGCTGTGGTTCTCAGCCACAAAACATTAACTCAATGAAAAGATTTTCAAAAAGAAAGAATAAAAATTTTGGATTACCTCAAAAACGGTG
Organism: Andricus quercusramuli; assembly: GCA_932178445.1. Classification (NCBI taxonomy): domain Eukaryota; kingdom Metazoa; phylum Arthropoda; class Insecta; order Hymenoptera; family Cynipidae; genus Andricus; species Andricus quercusramuli. The sequence goes on from CAKNXH010001952.1 coordinate 186,047, forward strand.
AGACATACGTTAAAACTTGGAAAATTAATGATAAATAACAATTAGCAATAATATTGACAAAACTTGGTACGTTTTCAGATTTCCAGAAAACGTTGAATGATACGTGAAAACCGTCAAAATTTTAGAGATTTTTTAGAAGGGGATAGATTCATTTGGATTGAAAATAATTGAATGGAGAGTTTGGATTAATCAGATTGAAGTTAATGTTTGTGCAAGAATTGAGAAAGATTGAAAAAGACTTTTTGGATCAGCCTCGAATCCATCGGATTAAGCGTACTGATTTGGAAAGGATTAAAGTGTGTGTCCAGATTCACGTTTATGTTGATGCACGGATTTAATTTAATTGATTCAATTGAGACCAAATAATTTTTCACCTCGATTCCTTGAAAGAAATTTTTTCATTTGAATTTTTGTAAAAAAAAGTGTTTTACATATTATCAATTTTACTCCGACTCTTTGCTTACTCTGCTTTTGCTATCAGCCCCTCAATTGAGAAAAAGTTCACAAAATTCTTTATCATTATATCGTTATACCGCATCTATCCTCTTGAATTCTGTAATATTCGCAATTAATTTTGGATAATCAACAAGTCCATCTTAATCAACACTCAATCAATCAACAGTCAAGACTCCACAATAATGCCGAAGTACCAATTGACACTCTTATAGTTGCAGCAAACGACAAATTCGTTGGTCTTACTGTTTTGGTTGATTCAAAAACTCAATCAGTAATTCAGATAACCTCTGTTATTGATTATACTTGATATATAAGTAATATTAGTTGATGCTGCAATAGTTCACTTTCCGCTTCAGTTATTCAGTCTTTCCATGAAAAAACTGCAGGGTTTATATTCTTCGTAACGGCTGCCAATGCTCACAGTAGAATTTCTACTAGGAAAACGTATGATGGACGTATGAATTGTGCTTAAAATTATTTTCTTTCTGTGGCATCTTGCAGTTTCTTGGACCTTCAGCCATGCAACCTTCAGCAGGGTTGTTTTTAAAAATACAGTGGATGTCCAAAATTTCTCATAGGCGTTTTTCCGCGTAGATTTAAAAGTCATTACAAACAATCACGAGTTATAAGTTGTGAATAGCGGATCCAGTATGGTGGTCATAGTTATTGATTTTTCGAATTTTGTCCTGGAACTTGGTATAGAGGGGAGGTATATTGTCTCCGATTTCTAGTTTGACGTCTAAAGTTACAAATTCAAAACGATGGATTGCATATAACGGATATTTAATTAAAAAAATTATAATACTAACTACAGCGATACACTTTCCTGATTATTTTTCTCGATACTTGTGCCACATTAATTGAGGAAAGTTGTTGTAATAATTTAATTTAGAAAAAATTCAATACTGGATATTTTTGGAAGTAGATAGAATTATACGTCAAGTTTCTTACCTCACATTTTTAAAGCTATTTTATAAGTATAAGAATTATGATTTGAAAGAATAATGGAATATGCAATTGACGTTTTGAAATATCAGATAAAACTGATCTTCAATATTTTATTTTGTCAATATACCTGTGATTATCCTACAAAAATCTGAAGAATGTAGTTTCTACAGGCTCAACCGCGTTTCCAAAAAGTTCAATTAAAGGACATAAGAAACAGATACATTTTTTTAAATTTAGAAACTAATTATCAGTGCGAAATACATTTTATGAAACGGTGTTTTAATATTTACGTCTGTGTTTTATGTTTCAATGACATATTTCGAAATCTTGCCATTTCCTTCGGGAAAATGATTTTCTTCATTTTATGCTATATTTGCAATAATGTGTGAAAATGCGCAGAATGCCGCAAGTTTGTATTGATATATACATCCTAAGGGACAAAACTTTGCTTTGCTGTTCTTGGCCTCGAGGGGAACTACGGGGAATCGAACATTGGCAGGAAGTGTTTCATGGAAATTTTTTAAAATAAATTAAGGTGTATGGCCAACGGCCATACCACGCTGAAAAAAAACAGTTCTCGTTTGATCAATGAAGTTAAGCAGTGTTGGGCGCGGTTAGTAATTGGATGGGTGACCGTTCGGGAATGCTACCAATTGCGTGCTATTGGCGTGTCGTGGGTGTGGTGAGCCCATACTTGTAGTTATTTACTACAAGAAACTATCCACCAAGAAACACTACCCGACTCGAGTAGTGTCACGCTTACCCCGAAAGGGAAATGGCTTAATGGCATACATACGTACAAGGTGAACGTTCCAGTAATCGTGACCTTAATCCCAGAAATCGCGATGCTAATTTTCTTGCTTTTTGTTAGATTGGAATGAATGTAAATTCTATTTGCTATTATAGAAAGATAAGGATAAGTGGGATTCGTTATTAAAAGTTCTTTTTAACATATTTCTTAACAATATATTCAAATTATAGCCAAGTTTCACGCTTACTGGGAATGTCGTTTCGCGTACTGGTTTGTGGTCCCAAAAAAAGGGTCGCGTTCATCAGCCAGCTCTCTAGTGCCAATATTCATGGTTTCAGTCATCAACCAAAACTACCAGGTATGAAAATGATACGGCAAATAAATCAGAATGGATATTCAGATAGGAAGAAATTATTTACTTAGTTCCGTTTATTTCGAAATAAGTATTAAGGTTGTAGATGTTTGCAAATGTCAGTGAATCTCGATCAAGAATTGATTATCGATTCGTAGAACTTTCATTTGGCAGAAAAAAGTGTTTACCGACACTTGTCAACTGCAGGCCGTTCATCGCGGAAATTTAGCTACCCTGATAATTTTTCGAATGTCTCGTCCTCCCAAGAAGTAAATCTGGTAGTCCAGGTATTTACAATACATCTTCTTCAAGCAAGGTGCATTTAGAACTGAAGCAGAAGGCACGCTGGCAATTTTCCCAAGGTCTCGTTCTTCTACAAAGTGAACCTGGTAGTCCAGGTATTGGAAATACATCTTCCCTTCAAAGCTGTGCGCAGAACTGAAGTAAATGGCACATTAGAAGAGGAAGCTTGAGGAAAAATGTATTTTAACACTTTTTCCACTAGGTTTCCTTATTAGAATGACGAGACCTCAGAAAAACCGATAAGGGTGTCTCAAATTTCAGTTATGAACACAACTTCCCCGGGAAAGATGTATTTCAATCGCCAGACCTGGACTACCGGGTTTACTTCTGAGAGAAAGGACACCTTTGAAATCCAATCAGGGTGTCTTAAATTTTAGTTATGAATGTTATATTTTAGCTTCTTCACGAAACAACACAAGATACAATAAATATATCAGATAACAAATTGTCAGTTCCCGAAAGTTCTACAGAATAGCTCTCAACTGTTCTTTTCTATTATAAAAAGAGACGAATGAAAATACGTATGTTTTGATACCAATCGTTATTATGAATTGTAACAATATAAATTTATTGAAATGATACCTTATCCAGTGTAGCTCTTAATAAAATATAATGCAAAGTCAAGAACAAATTATGAAGTAATCATGATAAATAAAGTTTCTACTTCATTTTGCAATGTATGAATCCGCAATCCCAGGCCAAGAAACAAGAATAAATGTGATATACATTTGATAAAATAGTGTTGCACATAATGTAGAAAAGTTCACATTTTGGACAAAATCGAGTACGTAGCACGAGATTTGTCATGAGAATGTGTTCATTGAGCTTTAACAAAAGAGAATCGATAATCGCCAAATTACAGTTGTAGATGCTTTGACCTTTAATTTTAAATGGCCTGCGCTCAAACTTGCGAGCCGCGTGCAATGTGCATGTGCTGGCGTAGCGGGCAGATTTTTTCACCTTTTTTGAATCGTTTAGTTCATACTAAAGACTCATAAGAAAAAATCTTATATTTTCAACCACAGATGGATCTGATAACCGGTCACATCGGCAACAAGGAGGGCACGGCCGTGCAAGAGGGAACCCTGCATTATCACGTGAACAACAGTTGATAGCTCTCATTAATCAGATTGAAGAACAGCTTCCCTCCGGAAATAGTGAGTATATTGTCATTTTTTTGAACTAAAAAAAATTGCTGATGTTGAGAACAAAATGCAAATTTTATTTCTTAACCGCCACTAGATTGTTTTCCCTGAACGGTGTTGGCCACCAGAAACCTTTGTAACAAATTTCGAATGTCAACTCAAAAAGTACATCTTCTTATAGAAAATTGAATTGCGTATCCTTTTCATAGAGCGAAAATGTTGTAAGTTTTCCTATTTTCGAAGGAAACCCGGAGACCCCGTTTAATGAAAAAAACAACTTTCACTAAGTTTTAAAAGTTTATGAAATTCATGAAATATGTGGAAATTAATGATAACTTTGAATGATAGTTCTGCTGAACAACTGCCGTGATTTGGGAGAAGGCCGTTAACTGCAAAATGAAATTAAATGCTTACGAACTGGTCATACCTGCCACAAAATTGTTTCTAAATGTTAATAAATTATTGAAAATGCAGTTAATGGTGTTAATCAGGATGCTGAAATTCGCGAAAACGCCGTAACCGGCAGTTACAGCTCTCTTCGAATTACGGACGTCAGAAATAGGCCTTCTGTAGTTTGAGAGAACGTCTTTTATGGTAAAAGAACATGAAATCATTGAATTATTACAGATTATTATTCAATCATTATATTAAAATCATTATGAAATATTAAGGATTTTCAATTTGAAAATCTTCAATTTTGAAGATTTACAATTGAAAACTGTGCAATTTTGAAGATCAAAAGTCAGGAGTTCCGTATTTTCGATATTTATAATTTATAGAATTTGAAATGTATATGATTAAAATTTACTACTTAAGGTTCCAAATTTACAATTGACAGTTACAATTGACAATTATTCTTGAACTCACACAATATGGAAATAAAAATATTCAATTTTCGAAAATTATATTTTTAAAGTATGTTATTTGAAACATTTTTTCGACAGGGTTCAATTTTGAAGAATTGTAATGGAAAGTTCTTCAACTTCAACGATGTGCTGTTTGTAGCTCAGGCGTTCAAACTATGATTTAAAAAAATAATGCAATATGCAATTGATGTTTTGAAATAGCAGATATTACTGATCTTCAATATTTCATTTTGTCAATATACCTATGATTAGCCTACAAAAGCTAAAAAATTCAATTGTATTTGTATTTATTCAAGAAAAGTCCCTAGGGCTAAATAGCCCTCTAAGGGACAGGATAATACAGGCTCATTAAAAATTTGTGCAAGCACTGATCGGCAGAGTACTTGATTAATCTTATAATCTAATCTATAAACTAAATTAAATAAATGAATAGAGTCGACCTCAAAATACGTATTAAATTAGGTATCAGCTTAATGCGTAGTGATTAATATTAGGTGGTTGAATGGTCGATCTTGTGCATGTTAAGGTAGCAATAGAGAAAAACTATGTGTAAAAGAAATACTTTGCAAAATTTAATGAAAACCAAAGAAAATTCGAGGATGAAATATTCAATAACTAAATATGAGAGATCACCAGTGAGTAATTTCAAGAGTTGGGTTAGGAGTATTGTACAAATATTTGAAAAAGGTATTCTTGAAATGATACAGGGAAGGTGCATTTCTAATATCATATGTTATTTTACTCCATAGTCGGGCACCCCTTACTATAAATGATCGTTGAAGCTGACATGTTCTGTGAAAAGGAATCTTGAGGATTTTATGTCTTTTACGAAGCTTAGACTGTGCTGGAAGGTCTCTGTCTACAATTTGGAATAAGTTGAATAGATACTCGGGAGCTTTGTTCTGAAAAAGAGTGTAGAGCAAATTACCCATAAAGAATTGTCTTCTCTTGGCAACATTAGCTAGACCAGCCTTAAGTCGGTATGGAGTTATGTGTTCGTATTTAGGCAAATTGTAGCTGAAACGGACACAGGCATTCAACGCACGCTCAAGCTTCAAATTTAAATCATCGGTTAAATCATCATAAACTAAACAGCCATATTCAAAATGGGGCAAAATTATACTTTTAATCAAAAGTATCCGAATGGAGGTTGGTAAAGAGTCCTTATTCCTATAAAGTTGTTGTAGAATTCTGTACGTTTTCCTTCAGATATTCTGTACCTGTTCCTTCCAGGACAAGGTACGGTTATGGATGTATCCCATATCTTTAACCACTTCCGAAAAAGGGATAGTAAGATTCTCGATACGAAGAGGTGAAAATGATGCCAGTGTTTCAAGGGACGGAGATGAAGTAGTTCCAACGACAATTGCCTGAGTTTTTCCCGGGTTAAGAGTAAGTCCATTTCTCCAGGCCCAGAAGATAACACGATTGATATCCTCCTGGACTAGAACAAGTAACCCACTTAATGAAGATATTGGCCCCGATAAATAGATTTTGAAGTCGTGAGCGTATTTATGATATTTGCAATGTCGAAGTTCACGTCCAAGGTCAGAAGTGAACAAATTGAAGAGGAGGGGTGCCAGAATGGAGCCTTGAGGAACCCCACTTTTGACTTCCCACCAATCAGAAAGCTCACCACTACTATTAATAATTCTGTGAGGCCGATTATTAAAATAAGATTTAAACCACTTGATAACAGAGTTTGACATGTTAAAGGATTTTAACTTTTGTAGGAGTAACTTATGATTGACCACATCAAAAGCCTTCGTGAAATCAAACAGAACAACAATCGTGATCTCCCTATTATCCATTGCTAATTTGAGATCAGTCGTTACTTTAAGGGAAGCAGTAAGAGTGCTATGCTTTGCCCGAAAACCTGATTGCATCGGGTCAATGGCCTTAGATAATTCAAGAAATTTAGACAGTTGCATTTAAACAATTTTTTCAAGTGGTTTAGACAGTGCACATAAAATAGAAATTGGCCGGAAGTCTTTCGGGGAAGTAGGTTTATAAATTTTCGGAACTGGGCGTATAACAGCCTTTTTCCAGATATCACGGAAGATACCGACCTGAAGGGAAGCATTATATATATGCAATAGAATAGGAAGGATAATTGGAAGGGCAAATTTACTCATTTTCATTGATATTCCATCAGTTCCAATGGCATTTGATTTGATTTCAAGTATTTTTTCCAAAAGCATTTCAGGTGTAATGTCATCGAAAAAGAAGTCAGAGTCATTGAATGTTGAATTAAGAGGGGTAGTGGAAGATGATGATGATAAGTCTGGAACTGGGAATGTGCAAAAAGTCTTTAAAAGGTCATCAGGCGGAAAATTACTATCTATAGATTTGTACTTGGGCGGGATTAGGTGTAAGCGTCTAAAGAGATGCCAGATGTCCTCTTTTTTGTCTCTATGTACAATCTCGTTATAATTATATTGATTGAACGCATCTCTAATCTTAGTTTGAACTAGGTTCCTCAGTTTACGAAATTGAGCTTGTATTATACTGCTTTTTGTTCTTTTTCTAAGTCGGCGCTTGCCATCACGTTCCCTCATCAGATTTTTAATTCCGGATGTGATCCAGGGGGCAGCTATATTAAAATTTTTAGGAACATGAAGCGGAGAAAATTTATTGAATGCGGAGACTAGGTAATTAGTCACAGCGTCGATTTTATTATTTATATCTGTATCTAGTAATATTTTTTCCCAATCATACGTCATTAGATGTTCGTGGAATGTATGTTCATTAATTTTATAGAGATTCCGCACCAGTCTTTGGGTTGGTTTTGAATATAAATTATAGGAAAATTTAAAGGTAATGTTAATCAAGTCGTGGTTAGAGAGAAAAGGGATAGCATGTTGTTCATAGGAGACAACCTTATCAATATCGTCTACAATCATTAGGTCAATACGGGTGATGGAACGAGCAGTATGGTGAGTAGAATCATGAGGTACAATCAAGAGTCCCGGAGAGTGTACCAAAGATGTTAGATATTTTGAATGATTGGAAGTGAGATTTAGGTTAGTGTTGAAATCTCCAGTAAGGATAATGTTATTGAAGTGAGGAATAAATGAAAAAATTACCGATTCAAGCTCTGTGCCATAGGAAGCATCAGGTGGTTTATAAACTACTCCCACTAGAATACTATCAGAAGTTGACTTAACTTCAACAAAGAGAAATTCGGTCGTGGGGTAAGTAGCTTCTGAACTCACACCAACCACAATCCCTTTCAGACTATCATGCAGAAAAAGACAAACTCCACCACCCCTTCTCTTGTCTTTGTCTCTTCGATAGAGCGAATAGTTGTTAATTGCAACGAGGCTTGAGGATATATTGGGAGTTAACCAGGTCTCAGAAACAGCTATTATATGGTAGGAACATGTACTGAGAAAATGTTTGAATTCTAGAAAATGTGCCAGGAGAGACTGGGCGTTCACATGACAAATGTTTAAGGTATCCATGGATATATTACGAGAAAGATTTTACAGAAAACCAATTCAAAAATAGGAAGCTCACGTAAAAATTGACTGACACAAGAAACCATTATGAACACAACTCAAACTGAGTAAGTACAATTCAAATTTGAATATCGGCAATGAATACAAGTGAAAAAGATACTAACGGAATAATAAATAATGTCGAAAACAGTTTCGTAGAACCTTAGACCAATTCTCAACAGGAGTGGACCATGATTTTGTAAATCGATATCCGGATATCCGGATATCCGGAGAACTGTGAATACTGAGATGAAATTAGAACATTTAAGGTATCCAAAGTACACAATTAAGCCGAATAGTATACAATTACTTTCGGAAAGACCAGTATCAAGATTAAAAACTACTAGTTTGAATACGAGATCATGTTTGCTACCTGAAGATACATATGTGAAAGGTATACAAAACTGAAAAATGTTGAAAATGTATTTATCAACGAGCATCGAATAGCCAAACAATAATAATATCACACCATTGTGTGTGTAACCATACCGTAAAATGCCTAATTGCTATTGGAATCACTCTACGTGTTGCAGCAGTGACAGCTGAATCCTAGGTGTGCCATCATCCTTTCGACAAAAGATCTTTCTTCCAGCAATCCAAAGATATTTTATGTTCTTGTCTCTCCTTAAATTCAATGCAGAAGCGTAGATTCTTTGATTATAGGGCGTCAAAGCCTCACGGATGAAAATGAGACTTTTCTCATTATCTGGTCATCCAAGATTGGTCGTAGAGAAGTCTCGTACTTTTTTCCTCTGCTCGATTATTTTGTCTCTCACTAACTGACTGCTAAATTTGGCAACGATGATGGGTGCGAGCAGTGGATTTGATGTTGGAGACTTGTGAATGCGATAAACATTCATAATGTTATCTTTAGCGAAGGAAGCATCAAAATCCTTCGCAACCGATTCTAGGACCGATGGAAGATCCTCATTCGGCTTCATAGGAACCCCGTAAATTTCGAGGGTACTTTGAAGTGCAGCTTGCTCTTGGTAATTGAGAGAAGCTTCAAGTGAGGCGACCTTCAATTTTAGCAAGCTTGCCTCCGTCTTTACCTGTGTGACATGATTCGCATTGCAGCCAATAGAAGTTTCAAGCAAATTGGTTCTGCGAGAATTCTCTAAAATATCCATCTTGATATCCTGAACCGGAGTGTTCATTTTTGTTATCCATTCAAGCTGCTGGGTTTCAAATTCCTTAAAGAGAGTTCTCATCTGTTCCTGCGCCTGCACGGCCGCTTCCTTTTGCGCTTGTAAGGGGTTATTCACCTGATCCTTACTGGCAGGGTCGATGCCTCCACTTAGCAAGGAGCTTTGATCCGAACCTGAAGAGGTGTCGCTAGCTTTCGGTGATTTGCAGCTCACGCAAATAAAATCAATTACTCCCTTTCTTAGATCATCAAATTCTTTCTTTGACAATCCGACATTAACGCAGGCTAAGTGGCTGAATACACCACACTTTATGCAGGAAACAGCACTCTGCGATCCTCTGGATATTGTCTTATTACACTCGGGACAGGCACCCATTGCAATACGTATTAATTGCGCAAGATCTGTCGACCTCCGAAACTGAAGAACAGATTTTTAAGCAGCAAAGAGCCCAAAAATCACCAGATGCAACATATACACTGCACTCCGAACACAAATAGAATCACTGAGATACAATACAAAGTACAAAATTGCCTAATAAATAAGTTGTGGCAAGTAAAGAACGAGAAGAGACGGAGCACACGTCAAGAACCGAACATTTATAATTTATAAGTCTGTGCGATATAAATTTTGCGAAACGTTATTTTAATATTTACGTCGAAGCATTTCATGTGTTAAGGACATATTCCGAAATTTTACCATTTCTTTGGGGAAAATGATTTTTTTCATATCATGCTATTTTGCATTAGAATATGCAAATGCGCAGAATGGCTCTTTTCGGCTTCGAGGGGAATTCCGGGAGATTGACAATCAGTAGAAAGTGCTTCAATGATCTTCTTTTATAAATTAAGGTGAAGGTTCCAGTTATCGTGATATTAGTCCCTGTTTTCGTGTTGCTGATTTTCTTGCTTTTTTTAAATTCTACTGAATGTAATTTCCATTTGCTATTATGAAATGCTAAAAATGAGTGAACTTTGTTTTAACTTTGAATTAAAAGTAACTTCCAACATATTTTTAACAATATATTCAAATTCTAACCAAGTTTTACGATTACTGGGACCGTCACGGTTACTGGAACGATTACATTATACACGACGAAAGTGTAATTACAAATAATCCTCAGCATTTTTTAAATTCTCATCATTCATGATGGATTGACCGTGCGGCCCTCTTCGGTTCTTGACGTGTGCTCCGTCTCGTCTCGTTCTTTACTTGCCATAACTTATTTATTAGGCAATTTCGTACTTTGTATTGTATCTCAGTGGTTGTATTTATGTTCGGAGTGCAGTTTATATGTTGCATCTGGTGAATTTTGGGCTCTTTGCTGCCTAAAAATCTGTCTTTCAGTTTCGGTGGTCGACAGTTCTCGCGTAATTAATACGTATTACAATTGGTGCCTGTCCAGAGTGTAATAAGACAATATCTAGAGGATCGCAGGGTGATGTTTCGTGCATAAAGTGTGGTGTATTCAGCCACTTGGCCTGCATTAATGTCGGATTGGCAAAGAAAGATTTGGATGATCTAAGAAAGGGAATAATTGATTTTATTTGCGTGAGCTGCAAATCGCCAAAAACTAGCGACACCTCTTCAGGTTCGGATCAAAGTTCCTTGCTAAGTGGAGGCGTCAACCCTGCCAGTAAGGATCAGGTAAATAACCCCTTACCTAAATCAGTGTTTTCCGTCCCTGTCACTGCTATGGCCCTACCGCCTGGATGCATCGAGGCTATTCACAGTGCGGTCTTACAAGCGCAAAAGGAAGCGGCCGTGCCTATAAAGCCGAATGAGGATCTTCCACCGGTCCTAGAATCGGTTGCGAAGGCTCTTGATGCTCCCTTCGCTAAAGATAACATTATGAATGTTTATCGAATTCGCAAGTCTCCAAAATCAAATCCACTGCTCGAACCTTTCATCGTTGCCAAATTTAGCAGTCAGTTAGTGAGAGACAAAATAATCGAGGAGAGGAAAAAAGTACGAGACTTCTCTACGACCAATCTTGGCTGGCCAGATAATGAGAAAAGTCTCATTTTCATCCGTGAGGCTTTGACGCCTTATAATCGAAGAATCTACGCTTCGGCATTAAATTTGAGGAGAGAAAAGAAGATAAAATATCTTTGGATTGCCGGAGGAAAGATCTTTTGTCGAAAGGAGGATGGCACACCTAGGATTCAGCTGTCATTGCTGCAACACGTAGAGCGATTCCAATAGCAATTAGGCTTTTTACGGTATGGTTACACACAATGGTATGATATTGTTATTGTTTGGCTATTCGATGCTCGTTGATAATTGTATACTATTAGGCTTAATTGTGTACTTTGGATACCTTAAATGTTCTGATTTCATCTCAATATTCACAGCTCTCCGGATATTCGGATATCGAATTACGAAATCATGTCCACTTTTGTTGAGAATTGGTCTAAGGTTCTACGAAACCGTTTTCGACATTTTTTATCATTCCGTTAGTATCTTTTCCACTTGTATTCATTGCCGATTTTCAAATTTGAATTGTACTTACTTAGTTTGGGTTGTGTTGATAATGGTTTCTTGTCTCAGTCAATTTTTACGTGTGCTGCGTGAGCTTTCTATTTTTGAATTGGTTTTCTGTAAAATCTTTCTCTTAATATATCCTTGGATACCTTAAAAATTTGTCATGTGAACCCCCAGTCTCTCTTGGCACATTTTCTAGAATTCAAACATTTTTTCAGTACGTTTTCCTACCATATAATAGCTGTTTCTGAGTCCTGGTTAACTCCCAATATATCCTCGAGCCTCGTTGCAATTAACAATTATTCGCTCTATCGAAGAGACAGAGACGAGAGAAGGGGTGGTGAAGTTTGTCTTTTTCTGCATGATAGTCTCAAAGGGACTGTGGTTGGTGTGAGTTCAGTAGCTACTTACCCCACGACCGAATTTCTCTTTGTTGAAGTTAAATCAACTTCTGATAGTATTCTAGTGGGAGTAGTTTATAAACCACCTAATGCTTCCTATAGCACATAGCTTGAATCGGTAATTTTTTCATTTATTCCTAACTTCAATAACATTATCCTTACTGGAGATTTTAACACTAATTTAAATCTCACTTCCAATCATTCTAAATATCTAACATCTTTGGTACACTCTTCGGGGCTCTCGATTGTACCTCATGATTCTACTCACCATACTGATCGTTCCAGTACTCGTATTGACCTAATGATTGTAGACGATATTGATAAGGTTTCCTCCTACGTACAACATGCTATCCCTTTTCTCTCTAACCACAATTTGATTAACATTACTTTTAAATTTTCCTATAATTTAAATTCAGAACCAACCCAAAGACTGATGCGGAATCTCTCTAAAATTGATGAACATACATTCCACGAACATCTGATGACGTATGACTGGGAAAAAATATTACTAGATACAGATATAAATAATAAAATCGACGCTCTGACTAATTACCTAGTCTCCGCATTCAATAAATTTTCTCCGCTTCATGTTCCTAAAAATTTTAATATAGCTGCCCCCTGGATCACATCCGGAATTAAAAATCTGATGAGGGAACGTGATGGCAAGCGCCGACTTAGAAAAAGAACAAAAAGCAGTATAATACAAGCTCAATTTCGTAAACTGAGGAACCTACTTCAAACTAAGATTAGAGATGCGTTCAATCAATACAATTATAACGAGATTGCACATAGAGACAAAAAAGAGGACATTTGGCATCTCCTTAGACGCTTACACCTAATCCCGCCCAAGCACGAATCTATTGATAGTAATTTTCCGCCTGATGACCTTTTAAAGACTTTTTTCACATTCCCAGTTCCAGACTTATCATCTTCCATTACCCCTCTTAATTCAACATTTAATGACTCTGACTTCTTTTTCGATGACATCACTCCTGAAATACTTTTGGAAAAGATACTTGAAATCAAATCAAATGCCATTGGAACTGATGGAGTATCAATGAAAATGACTAAACTTGCCCTTCCAATTATCTTTCCTATTCTATTGCATAACTATAATGCTTCCCTTCAGGTTGGTATCTTTCCAGATATCTGGAAAAAGGCTGTTATATGCCCAGTTCCGAAAATTTATAAACCTACTTCCCCGAAAGACTTCCGGCCAATTTCTATTTTATGTGCACTGTCTAAACCACTTGAAAAAATTGTTCACCTGCAACTGTCTAAATTTCTTGAATTATCTAAGGCCATTGATCCGATGCAATCAGGTTTTCGGGCAAAGCATAGCACTCTAACTGCTTCCCTTAAAGTAACGACAAATCTCAAATTAGCAATGGATAATAGGGAGATCACGATTGTTGTTCTGTTCGATTTTACGAAGGCTTTTGATATGGTCAATCATAAGTTACTCCTACAAAAGTTTAAATCCTTTAACTCGTCAAACTCTGTTATCAAATGGTTCAAATCCTACTTTAATAATTGGTCTCACAGAATTATCAATAGTAGTGGTGAGCTTTCTGAATGGAGGAAAGTCAAAAGTGGGGTTCCTCAGGGCTCTATTATGGCACCCCTCCTCTTCAATTTGTTCACTTCTGACCTTGGAAGTGAACTTCAACATTGCAAGTATCACAAATACGATGACAATTTCAAAATCTATTTATCGGGACCAATATCTTCATTAAGTGGCTTACTTATTCTAGTCCAGGAGGATATCAATCGCGTTATCCTCTGGGCCTGGAAAAATGGACTTACTCTTAACCCGGGAAAAACGCAGGCAATTGTCTTTGGACCTACTTCATCTCCATCGCTTGAAACACTGGCATCATTTCCACCTCTTCGTATCGAGAATCTAACTATCCCTTTTTCGGAAGTGGTTAAAGATCTGGGATACTTCCATAACCGTACCTTGTCCTGGAAGGAACAGGTACAGAATATCTCAAGGAAAACATACAGAATTCTACAACAACTTTATAGGAATAAGGACTCTTTACCAACCTCCACTCGGATACTTTTGGTTAAAAGTGTAATTTTGCCCCATTTTGACTATGGCGATTAAAACCGACGACTTAAATTTGAAGCTTGGGCGCGCGTTGAATGCCTGTGTCCGTTTTATCTACAATTTGCCTAAATACGAACACATAACTACATACAGACTTAAGGCTGGTCTGCTTAATGTTGCCAAGAGAAGACAATTCTTTATGGGTAATTTGCTCTACACTCTCTTTCAGAACAAAGCTCCCGAGTATTCATACAACCTATTCCTATTTGTAGACAGAGACCTTTCAGCACAGTCTAAGCTTCGTAAAAGACATGAAATCCTTAAGATTACTTTTCACAGAACGTTTCAGCTTCAAAGATCATTTATAGTAAGGGGTGCCCGACTATGGAATAAAATACCATACGATATTAGAAATGCACCTTCCCTGTATCATTTCAAGAATCTCTTTTTCAAATATTTGTACGTTACTCCTAACCCAACTCTTAAAATTACTCACTGGTAAATTCTCATAATTAGTTTTTGAACATTCCATCATCGAATTTTCTTTTGTTTTCATTAACTTTTGCAAAGTATCTCTTTCACACACGGTTTTTCTTTCTTTATTTCAACCTTAACATGCACAAGATCTACCATTTAGCCACTTAATGTTAATCACTACGCATTAATCTCAAACCTAATTTAATACGTATTTAGTGGTCGACTCTATTAATTTATTTAATTTAGTTTATAGATTAGACTATAAGATTAATCAAGTATTCTGCCGATCAGTGCTTGCACAAATATGTAATGACCCTGTATTATCCTGTTCCTTAGAGGGCTATTTAGCCCTAGGGACTTTTCTTGAATAAATACAAATACAAATACAAATGTCTTAGATTCCTGTGATTTTGGACCTTGCCAGCTTTCTTCCATTCTCGACGTTTTGGAACACCCTGAGTCAGAAAAAATAGTTTTTACCGAAATGTCTGTCTATCGGTCTGTCTGGTCTGTCGTCTGACAACGCGATAACTTTCGAAAGAATCTTATAATTAGAATTTCCTTTTGCGTACTGGTTCGGTGTTCAAGAAGACAGGTCAAGTTCATTATCCAGCCTTCTACTGTTAATATTTAAGGTTATAGCTATTGAAAAATCGAACTCAGAAATGTGATCATTTCACTTTCTCACGAAACCACGCAAGATAGAATAAATAGACAAGAGACCAAATCATCTGTTTTTGAAAGTTTTACGAAGTTGCTCTTAACTGTTTTTTCAATTATAAAAACAGGACAATGGAAATACATACGTTTCGATACCAATAGCTATTTTGAATTGTAATAACATGGATTTATTGAAATGATAGATTTTTCTTAGTAACTTAGGATAAAATATAATCTAACATAATCAACAAATGCTAGCGTAATCATGATAAATAAAGTTGTTATTTTTTTCGCAATATCTGAATAAGCAAACCCAGGCCGATGTACAGAAATGAATTTGATATACATTTTGTATAATTGGGTTGAACAGAATGTACAGAAGTTTACATTTAAGACAAAATCGAGTGCAAAGCACGAGATATGTGATGAGATTATGTTCGTTAAGAACGAAGGAGCCGTAACAAATGAGAATTCACAATCACCAAATTGCAGTTTCCGATGCTTTGACCTTCAATTTTTAATGGTATGTGCACAAATGTGGGGGGGAGGGGGGCACAAAGACTGAGCGCAAAGCGTGAAGTAAATATATTATCGAGCGCGAGAAAGAGCAGTCGTGCGCCCAAGGCTCGGTTCATATTGAAGACGCATAAGAAAATATCTTATATTTTCAACCTTCGCCAGTTAATATATTGACTTTGTACAAGATGTAACCTCCAAATAACGTTCAAAGTACGTCGTTTGCACTTGTGTCAATGGATATTGTATAACTAGAAGTCAAAATAACATAATAATCTAAAAATACATAATTCAGGGTGCCTAGATCTTCAAAATACATTTGCTTCATCGAAATTTGGAACCTAATCTTTTTTATTCATAGCGGAATTTGGGGTTACATTCAGGCACTCTTCATTTTGGACCTGTAGTAAATTTTTCAGGTCTGTTTGAAAAATTGTTTAATGAAAATCCCTATGTTATATTTTGCAGTGAGAGCTGATTTGCTCAAGATAAATGAGCTACAACAATTGCGGAACGAATTATCCAGTCTACAACAAACTGACCAAGAGGCCGGCGACGAAGGTCAGACAGATCCATGTATATTATCATTTTCTTGAACTAACAAAAAATTGCTGATATTCAGAAAAAAATCAACATTTTATTCCTTAAGCGCCACTTAATTGTTCTCGCTGAACGGCTTTGGACCCTGGAGATCTTTGAAACAATTTTCGAATGCCAACTCAAAAAGAACATATTCTTATAGGAAATTTGATTGCGCGAAAT